>JAQMYM010000021.1:754723-766551 GCA_030014255.1 Parauchenoglanis ngamensis
CTCTCTCTCTCTCTCTCTCTCTCTCTCTCTCTCTCTCTCTCTCTCTCTCTCTCTCTCTCTCTCTCTCTCTCTCTTCTCTATCTATTTATCTACATATATATATATATATATACACATACATACACATACCGGACTCAAACCTGACTGAACCTCAATCATCCCTTCTTTATTTCATTTCACTGTTTCATCTCAGCATCCAATCTTTAAATTATTTTACAGGGTTTGAAGAAAATTCTAAACAATTTAGAAAAATTTTCAACATTTATAATTTTAATAAAGACAAGCTCAATAATGTTGTTGTTTTTTTTATTACCAGCATATAATGATGCTAAACAACAGTTGGCAGAACAATAATCCTTCTGGGCTGGACCCACTGCTGTCCGACGCTGACTATCTACAGTGTCTTTCCCTACCAATGTATATCCAGCATGACTGCTCTTATGGTACAATTACTGAATAATTTCCCATGAAACGCATGCTTAATTTTTTAAATGTAATAATTCAGTTGACAAAATCACAAACTTGGCACCTGTGCTTTGGTCTGTGTTTTTATGCTCAGATGCTGCAGATGAACAAGAAGCAAACCGTGATAATGAAGAAGGACTAACTGAAGGCCTAACTGATGAAGAGCGCTTCTCTTCTCCTAATGCGAGTGCCTTCACTCTGCTTGGTCAATCCATTATGAAACAGAGCTACGTTATTGCTCTTATCATTATGATGGTAACATTCCTTTCTATAACTTCCTTCTAACTGTCTATAGAATGTGTTTTTGCATGTGTGTCTATCAAACGGTCTTTTTTAAGGAAATATGCCACATTTTAGACAGTTAGCTTAAAAAACCTTAATTTGCCTATTAGTCATATTTTCATTTACTTTTACTTCTATCTTTATGTGTTCCTTGTTTTTCTTCCTTTATATATTTTGTGTAATTTGAACCTCTCTAATTTGAACCTCAGCACCATTGGTTAGCTAATTGTATGTAATTCATCGTTCTGCCATTGTTTAACAAAAAGCAGACATCATTTACCAATCTTTTTGTAAAGTTGTGTAAAGGTTTGTGTAAACCAAACTGAGCTAAGCTTTTCTTCCAGATTTACCAGATTTAGAAATGCTGATTTTCTTTGTATATACATGTGTAAGCTGATCACCATTAAAATGCAAAGTACCACAAAACTCCATAAATGTTTAGGTGGACAGACAGCTGGGAGCAGTTTTGACTCAAAATTTACAATGAAAGGAAAGAGCAGATGAAACCAAAATGAAAATGTGACTCACCTCTATGTAATAATAATAATAATAATAATAATAATAATAATAATAATAAGTGAACAGAATCTTCCGTGAGCTGAGGTATTTGTGTATAGCTTAAGGCTATGGGCAGACAGAGCAGCCCATCCTCCGTTTATACAGAATGATTTCTTTTGTTGTAATTGAAGGGTTAGTTTTACTTGTCTTCATTTTTCCTTAATGTTCCTTAATGCTCCTTAATTCCTTAATGTTTCCTTGCTTACTTTATTTTTCTTATTCTTTAATTAATATAAAATGAGTTTAATTTTCAAAGGTTTCAAAGTTAAAAATTTTACATACACTCGAACATGAGTATAATATGAACAGTTTTTCAGAATTTACAGGATTTTCATGAATACCGAAATTCGTGTGAATTATTTGCAGATAAGTCTATATATAAGTTTATATCCAACACAATAAAACTGCATTAATAGTGGGACTTCAGAAATAAATCTAACTAATCTTGTCACTGTGTCTCTAAAGAATATATATGAAGGAATGGATGATTGGTTCAAAAATCAATGAGTATGGCCATGTAAATAATGAGTTCTTGTATAAATAATAGGTTGATGAAAAACTAGTGTAACTCAATTTATAGCAGCATGCATCTTCTTTAGTCAGTGTTTTTTTAGTTATGAAAAGACATTGCAATAAGCTATGAATTCTAATTCTTTACCTAGTAGTGAATAATTTTTATTATATCTCAGAACATATTGTCTCTGTTATAAGCAGACAAGGAAAGATTTTAAAATATTGCAGCTCATTTCTCAAATAAGGCATCAGCCCTAAACCACAGGAGTGAGCACTCTCAACTCCAAACACACCTAATTTATTAAATATGAAAACATCATTTTGATTAATAAAAAGGAATTTTATGTTATGGATCAATTATGTCCTATACTATGCGAATAATTATTTAATACGTATTTATAATAATCACCTTTTTATTGTGTGTGGTTTTTTTTTGCCTTTTCATTTTCAGTACATGACACATACATTATAACAGTTTTGTGTAGAGGTATGTGTTTACCTAAAAAAAAATGCCATAGCAAATTGTATGTGTGTGTGTGTGTGTGTGTGTGTGTGTGTGTGTGTGTGTGTGTGTGTGTGTGTGTGTGTGTGTGTGTGTGTGTGTGAGGGACAAGCAGGCAAGAAGAATAGGTAATACATATAGGAAACAGGCAATTGGAGAGACAATAAAAGAAAAGAGAAAAAAGAGGGAAAATAAGAGTAAGAAAAAAAGGTTTAGAGTAGAATGGGGCAGAGTTACTGTTAAGTGATGGTGATGGGGTGGAGGGTGGAGTTAACACGAGGGTTTGAGGTGATGGGTTTGGTTATTGTGAAAGGTTAAGGTGATGGGCAGTTAATGTGAGAGGTTAAGGTTAAGGTGGAGTTAGATGATTGTTGATGGGTGGAGTTAGATTGGTGATGGGTGGGGTTAGATTGGTGATGGGTGGGGTTAGATTGGTGATGGGTGGGGTTAGATTGGTGATGGGTGGAGTTAGATTGGTGATGGGTGGGGTTAGATGATTGGTTGACGGGTGATGGATGGAGTTAGACAATGTGCAGCTTTATGTGAAGGGAGTTAAGTGAGGAACAGAGTTAGATGATGAGTGAAGTTTGGTGATGAGAGAAGTTAGATGATGGGTGTGGTTAAGTAATGGGTGTGGTTAGGTGACGGCTCAGTTAGATGATGGGTGGAGTTAGGTGATAGGCAGAGTTGGCTGCTGGTGAACAGGTCACATTATGCGTTCTAAGTCATAATCAAAAATTATTTATGATGTGCGATTTTTTTCTGTGAAGAAAAAAAATTACAGCATGAAACTGGCTTAAGTAGTTTATTCCGTGGTCTGTATACCATTCAGTGTAACAGCTTTACACAGTCAACATGATGTAAAGCCCTTAACATTGAAAAAATGAAACAAGATTTTTATATCAAACAAACTCGTTTATTCACTTTTGTCACTGTTTCCGCTTTGGGTTATCTTCTTAACAGCAAAATCAGAAAATAAACTTCAAGGTCCAAAAGACAAACAGATATATACACATATATAGCTAAAGCTTAAATCACTTTCTCACACACACACACACACACCTGCACTTGCTAGCTAATTGTGATTCTCCTCAACACTGGTGCTATGCTATAACAAATTCAGCCTGGCAGCGACATGAGGCAGGTGACAAACCAGTCGATTAATTCATTACAATGACGTCGAGGCGGTGCGATAGATCATATATCAGGCTACGAGTCACCATGGAGGTGCGGCCAAATGGCTAATTTATATTTGCTTTGATACAAAAGGGAGACGAATGATCTGTCCTCTGCTGTGGTAAATTAAAACACTGTGTGTGTGTGTGTGTGTGTGGGTCAATTCAGAGTCATGCAGCCATGTAAACATTAATAGTACGTTATGAAATGTTTTGCTCTCATTAAACTCCTTTGCTGTTTACCGTTTGTCCTGACAGTGTGTTAAAATGCCGCTAACTGGCTATAGCCGTAGAATGATCCATTCACATTACGCTGCCTAGCCGAGGTGCGAGTTGTCGTAATGCTATCTCTGTTTAAAGTGAGACAAAACATTTTTCTTTATTTTCTCAGATCACATTGATTTTTCTACCCAACACCGATACAAAGTAATACCCTAAAGCTGCAGGGAATGTGGTGTTACACGTTAATATTTCAACAAGATAAAAATGTTAGAAAATAAAATGCTCATGTAGCAGCTGAACTCACTGATCAGAGTGGTCTGGGACTGGCCTAATGGGTGTGGCCTGTTTGATTGACAGCTCAGGATGCATAAGCAGAAGTAAACACAATAGCCCTCACTCACTGTGTTAGCTTCCAGACATTAGAGGTTTTGTGCAGTTTCTAGATTAGTTTTCAGTCACTACTTACTTTTTTACTAGGTTAGCTCTCACTTGTTGTGTTAATTCTCACTGTCTAGGTTAGCGTTCTCATGCTAGGTAGCTCCCACTAGCTAGTTTATCTTTCACTTACTAGATTAAATGTCACTTGCTAGATTAGATGTCACTCAGTAGTTTAGCTCTCACTAATTAGGTTAGCATTCACTTACTAAATTACTTCTCATTTGCTAGATTGTGTTTGCTCACCAGGGAATCTTTTGCTCTCTAGCTTTTGGTCTTTACCTGAGATTAGCTAACTCCACACTGACAAGAAGAAAAGCTTCTAAATGTGACGTAGGCTGTAGCTTTCATCAGATGCTATTATTTCCTGATGGACATTCAGTATAAAAAGTAAGTTTGTTTGGTTTTTTGCCCAGACTGTTTGATGAGCTGATGTTGATTTCTGGCAAATGAAGTCGTTGATTTTTTTCATTCTTTCATTCCTTTTTTTCCAAAACATTCATTCTTTCGTTAATTTCAGGTATTGAGATTGTATCTTTTAACTGGTAACTTAAAAATGACTTTAATATCCTTTCACAAAAAACTGTGAAATACACCACTGGAAAAATCAATGATGCATAAAACTCCATCTCCATCATTACCACCATCTCCACCATCACCACCACCACATTTGCCACCACCACCATCACTACCACCACCACCACTACCACCACATTTACCACCACCATCACCACATTTACCCCCACCCCCACCATCACTACCACCACCACCACATTTACCACCACCACCATCACTACCACCACCACCACATTTACCACCACCATCACCACATTTACCACCACCCCCACCATCACTACCACCACCACCACATTTACCACCACCACCACCATCACTACCACCACCACCACCACCACATTTACCACCACCCCCACCATCACTACCACCACCACCACCACCACATTTACCACCACCACCACCATCACTACCACCATCACTACCACCACCACCACCATCACCACTACCACCACCACCACCACATTTACCACCACCACCACCATCACTACCACCATCACCACCACCACATTTACCACCACCATCACTACCACCACCACCACCACATTTTCCACCACCACCACCACCACCACCACCACCATCACTACCACCACCACCACCACTACCACCACCACCATCACCACCACCACATTTACCACCACCACCACCATCACTACCACCACCATCACCACCACCACATTTACCACCACCACCATCACTACCACCATCACTACCACCACCACCACCACCATCACCACCACCACATTTACCACCACCACCATCACTACCACCACCACCACCACCACCACCACATTTACCACCACCACCACCATCACTACCACCACCACATTTACCACCACCACCACCATCACCACCACCACCACCATCACCACCACCACATTTACCACCACCACCTCCATCACTACCACCACATTTACCACCACCACTACCCGATTGCTTTCTGCTCCCTAGAGTATATACAGTAAGGCCTCCACATGTATGTGACATGCTATTTTATCCCACATGCTCCCAGTTCTGGTCCCACAGAACCTGTCTAATTTTCCCAGGGAATGCTGGATGTAGGTTTTTGAGATTTATATTTCGTCTCAAAATACAGTACATAATCCGTATTTTGAATTCTGTTTTTGGATGCACATAAATAATCAACAATCTCCTGAGTCCTGCATTTTACAGGGGTTAATAACCCAAATCCTAGGCATTTGTCATTTTTTGAGGCAGAGGTCACCTTGGACTTCCTGTCCCAATTCTTGCCACAAGCCATACGTTCTTCAGGGACATTTGCGCTTGTGTGAAACTGAAGAAGGGTGGGTGAGAGAATTGGTACATTAACAATGAACTTTTGTGAATTAACATTGCTTACACATACCTTTTCACGTATTGGCACGGTGGTTGTTTTGTAGATTGACTTTAATAGAAGATCAGCTAATGGCTATCAGAATCTGTCATAAAGCAACTTCATCAACTTGACATGCAGCAACCATTTCTACGCAAGTATAACTAATAAAGACCTTTTTGATGTCTACTTTGCCATTATTGGCTCATAGGGTGCTGTTATTATCAACGGATCCCAGTGGAACCCTGGGTAATTGCCTTCTTGACAGTGTGCTCTGATGTGGACTTGACCTACCACTGTGCTACTTTAGAAGGGTTAAAAATGACACATCAAACAGTACTGGATGGTTGAAATAGCTGCATTTGTTTATTTATTTATTTATTTATTTGTAGCAAGTCCCCAAACCATTGTCCTTTGTGTGAAGGTATTTTTAGAGCGGAATAATAACATCACCCATTGATCATTAAAAGTGTAATTACGTGTCATTAGAGGCTCTGATCGTCTGTCCGTGTCCGGCTGAATGGAAACAGCGCAGGGAGCACTGGGATGGCAGACCGAATGCCTGTATTGATCCGATCGATCCTCTTCAGCTCACTGGCTCTAATTGGCCGAGAATGGCCTTTATAAATAATCGCAAAGTATCCCTCATTGTGTCCATCTGTGTCTCACTCTGTCTTTCTTCATCTGGTTGTGTCTCTTTCTCTCTTTTCTGTCTCTCAAACAAAACACCTGTCTGTCTCTGCCTTTGGTCACGCTATTTACCCTTTTCATCCGATCGAATTTAAATCTCAGAGAAAGCACATTTACAAAAAAAGGTTCTGGTTTTTGATAAAGAATTAGGGAGCATGATGACTCATTGACATGCTAACATGGCTAATAATGAGCATTAACACATTCATACAAACTGCTCCCGTGGCTAAAAGTGGTGTCTGAAAACACACATTAATGTTTATATCAATGAAAAATAGGAGTAACTGGATTAATTAGTTAGCTCACAGATTAATTACTCCGTTAACGGTCTGTTAAAGATTGGCCAAGTGCTGCATAAAAAGGGTCCAGACTGTGTCTGGAACACAAACCACGGTTCATTTGCACAGAAGAAATCAAGGAATGAAGGAAAGGAAGAGGATATACAAGAACATTCAGAAAAGAAAAAAAGTGCTTACTTAATAATGATGGAAAGAGGGAGGAAAGAGAGAGAATGCTTGAAAACAAAGCAGAGAGAAGGAGAGAAGAAGACTGGAAGGAAGGGAAAATTGCATGTTTGCCAATGCTTTAACGAGAAGCAGGTTAGAATAAGGAATGACAGAATGATTGTGAAAAGGAAGAAGGCTGAAAGAAAGGGAAAACGAGAATATTTGGAAGTGATATGAAGGAAGGAAGGCAGCAAAAACGATAAAGGGGAATGGCGTTAAAAGGAAGAATGTAATGGAAGAAGGGAAAGGCTGGAATATTTGAGAAGGCTGTAGAAGGTAGGATTTATTTGGAATGATGTGAAAAGAATGAAAGGAAGAAGACAATATTTAAGAAGGATTTAGGACTGAGGAGTGATAGAGTGCTGGAAAAGAGAAGGAACATGGAAGACAGGAAAGAAGGAAATATTCGAAGATACAGTGAAGAAAGGAAGGAAGAAAGGAGGGAAGAAGTCAGTGTCTGATAACACTTTGGAGGGAAGTAAGAAAGCCTAAGGAATGCTAGAATGCTGCGAAAACGAATAAGGATGGAAGAAAGACAGAAGGATGCAAAGGATGATGGCGCGTAATCTGACAGGAAATATAGATGGAAGCAAGTAAATCAATATTTGAGAACACTTGAGAGCGAAGGACTTAAGACTGAACGAGGAAGGACTAAATGATGTGAAATAGGAAGGAAAAGAAAATGAAGGAAGGAAGAAAGATCAGTTGGGAATGCTGTTGAAAGACTGTCACATTTCCCATGCATAAAATAAGTGATTTGTGACCCAGCCGCTGCTCTCCGGTGTGATCTTTCACAAACCTCAGAGACCATCGGATAAACGAGTGTCACTCCTCTAATCCCCTAGCCCTTGTTCCGAGTGAGAGAGTGAGAGGTTTGACAGCCGTGTGTCTTTACAGACGTGACCCAGTTCAGACAGCTACACTGGGGCAGAGCTGAGAGGGAGACATGGTGGGAGTGAGAGCTGTCCTTTAATCAGTTTTCTAATTTCACAGTCGAAAAAAGCCACTTTTGTTTTTTTCCCATTTCTGCCGGCATGAACTGTGCAGTCAGTGGTACTGTGTCTGTGTGTAGATACGCAGTGATAAGAGAAGTCGAATCCCATGGTTAGTGTGAAGTAGAGTAAAATCCCACTCCTGTCCACTCCTGAAGTGTTTGCGGTGGTGTTGATGGAGGTGAATGTTTGCTGCACCCGACGTAAGTCACACTCGGGTCTAAAAATGAGCAGTGTGACCAAAATTCTGGATGAGCGCTACATCGGCTCTCGTGCAGATGAACGCGTCCTTCTCTGTCCTGCCAGCTTTAAACATGTCTACACCCAAGTAAGTAAAAGTGCCTGCTGTCACATGCTTTTTGCTGGATCCTGTGGGATCACGTTCAGAAGCGTACTTATAGTGTTCCATCTTTTCTGTAATATTGTCTAAGCTTTGACTGATTCGACAGTTCCACATTTAGCAAGGTCCACCTTAATTAAAAATAGTTCCTGCAGCTGAAGTCTCAAGTACATTTTAAGTGAACATTCGTTGGACCAAAGGTATGATTATCTATACCACAAATCACAGGGGAAAAAAGAGTGAGCGATGCCCTTCTGCCCTACAGATCGCTCGGATTGAGCTGTTGGACTATCAGCTTGGCTGGTATTGAGAATTAATTTCCTGCAGCAGATGATAATGGTTCTAATATTTGGCCGTCATTAGACATAAGTCAATTAGTTTTCTCTCTGTGTGTCTCTCTCATTGCCAGGAGGCAGTGTGTGGCGGCTGATCATTTCTGGTCTGTGTGTGCTGTATGTTCTTTTATCAGAGCAGAGTAATGAGGACACAACTTGCTGTTCCTCCTGCTGTTCTCTTTAGTCCCCGCCAACACACTCAGTTAGATTTATACTGTTTTTATAGTTTTATTTCTAGATAACTACAGCAAATATTCACTTAAAAACGTGATATTAATACTAGCGTATACTGTTTGGTTGTACTACTGTTTACCAATGACATCCAGTCCTACAGACACTTGGGTTCAGCCATCTGTTCCCACAGACACTCATGACCAAACCCACCCACGCGTGCAGGATGTTTGTACAATCCCACCCACTCCCATGGACACCATTGTCCAATCCTGGCCACTCCCAGAGACTCTCATGACCAATCCCATCCACCCCAACATACACTCTTGACTAATCCCACCGACTCCTACAGTCTTGACCAATCCCATCCATCCCCACAGAAAGTTTAATCTATCCCACTTGCTCTGGCAGAAATTTCTCCTATTTCCCTTTCAAGTCTTATAGAAAGCTTAGCTGCCTTAACTACTCACAGATCGAGTGAACACTGAACTGCAATGAATAAAGAGTGGACACGGCAAGTATACATCTAGCACCCTAACTGGGTTTATTTGTCCCCCTTACAACGCATGCACAACCTTACAAACAAATTTACAGTAAACCTTTCAAAATCTCATCCTTACGACATCGCTACAGTATTTTTAATTTGTATAAATGACACAGCTAATACGCGGAGTAATATTTTTGAGTAACGGTTAATGTTGCGTAAGCAAACCATAATTAACAGGAGGTAGTTTTAGAACATCACAGGGATGTTTTTTGTTGTAATGCTTCCTGTGTATGTTCATGTGTTCAACATGTCAAATAATTGAACAAAAATTTTAATAACCAGGACGATCTAATAAAGGAAAAACGAGACACAGGTACAGAAATAGAAAGGAAGGAGTCTGATAACAAAACAGGAGCTGAAGCAAAACGAACACGGCACTTGTCGTTAAGGTAGAGAATGTTTGTTACAAACTGTAACGTTGACAATCATGTTTGCGGAAAATGTCCGTGTTCAAAAAGTTCAAATTAGAACCTAGATATCAAAAGTGTGTCTCTTGCACATGTAATACAGGGAGGCTTTATATGATTTAACTTTGGAAGAAAACATTTTGCGCAGGAAACCAAGACCTCCTGTTCCTGTACTGATCCACGTCTCCTTCTCTCCCTGTTTTTAGAGGTCCGTAATTAATTTGTTAGACGCTCGGAGATGTAGATCAAAGCTCTTTCCCTTCCTCGGTTGTGTCAGAACTCGAGCACTTTTGCTTTATTTTTCATAATTACACTCACAAGGTTGAGCATTAATTTGTACCTGAGTCATTCCTACCTGCGTCTACTGACTCAGCTCACACTACAGCTGTTTTCAGTTCTGCAACACATTATAGTTCTAGCATACAGGATGTTAGAAAGCATATTAGCAACTCCACAAAGCTAAGTGAGGAGGTGCCACTGTAGGGGTTGTAAAGACTAGTGGACGGGTACATTCACTAGCAGCTGTTGTGGATGTCGACTAGTTGGGTGTTGGAAAAAACAGTGAGGCGGACAGTAACTAAATTAGTCTGAAAATATGTCAGACTTGCTAATGCTAATTCTACATTCAAATGCCCAAGAACAGACTTCAGACTTCAGACATGGCTATTTTAAACATCTGATTTTTTTTTTTTTTTTTTTAACAATTTGTTCCTGTTTTGGAGTCTTTGAACCCTGTTAGCTGCCATGGCCACCGTCTGCATGTCTGAAGTTCTGGAGTCACCACAGTTTAGGATTTAATTGGTTTGAACAGACAGAAAGAGAGCGAGAGAGACAGAGAGAGGGGGGGAGATAAACTGATAGATGGTGTGATATTTGATGTGTCTCGCGTTTTCTCTTTCCGCTGTGTGCAATCCCTCTTTGTTGTGCTTGTTTACTTGTGTTAGTTGACAGGCCTCATATTTACCTGCTGAGCCATCCTGATGTTCGAGAACCACCGTGTCAGCCATGTAACGCTCGGCGATTGATGGCACCACACACACACACACACACACATACACACACACACACACACACACACACACACACACACACAGTTAAATCGAGCTGGATTGAGTCAGCGTAAAAACCACGCCAACAACAAAAAAGCGTCTTCGAGATGAAGCACTAAGATCTGAGAGGAGAAAAATGGAGACCAAAGCGCTGTACTTCTCCAACCTTTTAATTCACTCTGTCCACTCATCCATGCCTCTGTTCAGTCAGGTGTCCGGCGAGAGGTGAGCAGGAGCGAGAGATGAGGCCTTCACGCCTAATTGATCTTATTAAAGGAAAACCCTTTTGATAAATGGCTCCAATGAGAGTGATAGGAGTGCAGCAGATCGTTTAAAGATGGACAGAGATGAAGGTGAGGGGAGGACTGAGTGATATTTGAGAGTGAAAGAAAGTCAGACGTCTTATCATGAGCTCTCCACCTACCGTCCATCTGCACAGGCATTATTGAAGTTTTAATGTCTAAGATCCAGTCAGGCAAAGAAAAGCCCTCCTGCAGCGAGGCACTTTCTCACAAGGACACAGATCTGCGAGAAACATTGGTCTAACGATACGTTCACAACACTGACAGAGCTACAACACTCGACTTAGACATTCCTTTACTTCTTTTAGCAAGGAACAAACACTATAATGTTATAGAATAATAACAGAAGGGGGCGGTGCGGTGGTGCGGTGGTTAGCACTGTCGCCTCACAGCAAGAAGGTCCTGGGTTCGATCCCCGGGTCACCCAGGGT
>JAQMYM010000021.1:767909-784969 GCA_030014255.1 Parauchenoglanis ngamensis
CCCCAAGATGCTGGGATTGGCTCCAGCTTCCCCGCGACCCAGACGGATAAAGCGCTATAGATAATGGATGGATGGATCTGAGTGTGTTCATGGGAAATGGAGTCCATGCTGCAATAAGGTGCAGCTGTGACACTTTTTATTCATTTCAAGCTTGATATACTCTTGTTCTTCTCGTAAATAATGTAAAAATTTTCAGCATTTATTTCTACAAATAAGCAAATGATCTGCCATTTGAATAAAATAATTTGGAGTAAAAAAAAGTTAGAAATAGGTTTAATAATTATTCTTAATCTTTATACTAGGAAATATTACATACATTTGACTATATTTAAGATATTTCCACTTGCTAAGATGACATTTAGTGTCACATAGAACCTCACCATCTCAACGTTTTTAATCAGTCCCTGTGAGTGAGCTGTTACCGTAGAAACGATAACGTATTAGAACAAGCACATTAATATAAACCTGCACTACTGTCAGAGCTGCTGTCATAGAAAACTAATCAACACCCTCTGACCAATCAGAATCCAGCATTCAGCAGCACTTTGATGTTTAAAGCAATAGGAATTCTGCTGTGTTCTTTAATAAATAAAATGACAGTGAATAAGTGTGAAATGACAAACCCACAACACTTTTCATAAAATGGCACAATGGGACGTGTAGAGTCTCGGTGCTAATCACGCAGGATGTGCAATAAGAAAGCTGTCAGTAATACCGCTCATGATGAACATCACAGGTTTATCTACAGAGGCTCGTTCCTGCGCGAGTGTCATCATGTAATATCATCAGCATATTCAGATAAATGTTGTCCTGTTTCCCCACAGCATCTCTTCAGATTTAACAACACAGTTCAAACATTGACGCAAGATCTCCAGTCTGCCTTATCTTCATCACAGTATAAACAATATTAATGAAAATCGAGCCCTAAAGCCCTTTCTCACTCTGTAAAATTCAATTAAACTGGCTGTCACTAACATCAACTTCCATAACAGACACTGAGCCGTACTGCAGGAATCATGATAGTGTAATTTCTGTTCATAACAATATTACAGGGCTTAGTTTCACAAAGATCATCATCAAATGGTGGCAAAGCACAAGAATTTAGTCTGCCAATAACTTTAGGAGAAAATGAGTTACAAATGTTTTTGGGCAAAAAATTAGAAATGCTGTTTTCACCTGAGGATTTTTTCACTACAGGTTTGAAAGCTCGGCTCCAAGCACTTTTAATGCTGTAATATTTTAGTTTTATTTGTTTTCACACAGTTTTTATTTTAGTTTATTCCCCTTTGCAGCTCTAACGCGGGCTCTGTGCAGGACACTCCAGTTCTTCCACTCCAACCTGGACCTGAACATAATGGAGATGCTTTGTGCACAGGCGCATCGGCATGCTGGGGCAGGTTCGGGCCTCTTAGTTCCAGTGAAGGGAAACTGTAACGCTACAGGAATACAGAGATGTTCTATACAATTGTGTGCTTCAGACTTTGTATAACAGTTTGGAGAAGAACCACATAAGGGTGTGAAGGCCAGGGGTGCACATACTTTTGGCCATGTAGTGAATTTAATTAAGTAATTTCATTTCATTTCATTTAGTCTGAGGACTGAAAGGTTCAAAAAAATGTCTTTTTTCTTTATATTCTCAGTGCTAAGTGCAGTAATATTCCTGGCCAGGATTTGTTTGGACTTGAAGCTGATTCTAAAAACATGGAGGGTGAGAGAGGATACACGCCAGATCAATGCGAATCCGTTGCGAGGCATTACACACTCTATTTAAAGGAGCTATTCAATCGATTAGCATGCTTGTGAACGAGGCTCGAGTCGAGCGGGTCTCCAACAGGAGCTGCTGCACCACCTCCATCACTACCTTCACCACAGGGCCTGCAACCGGGAACGATACATTTCACATTCATGCAGGAGTAAATAAAGAGCCCGCTGTGTGCGGTGTGTGCTTTTGTATGAATCTCCTACTACAGAAAACAAAAATCAACAGTACCACAAAGAGATCACTGATTCAGTCCCATTGGATCCTTCACCTAGCCTAACTGGCTTTGTGTAGAGCTTCATCTCAACCTGATTTGGACACATAAAGGATTTGCAGTGAGTGTGGAGCTGTCAAGTTTTTGCAGAGGGAGAAAACAGATGTTGATCCATCTCTTCCTGACCGGGTGACAGGTCCTGAATTATTTAGGAGCTCCTCCGAAGACTTACACACTGTTCCCCAGGCTGATGTGAATCCTGGAGACTAGCTGAAGGTGTTTTTGTCAGGAGTGTCAGTGCAGGATCTTTGTGCTTGGTGCATGATGGTCTGCTTGAGTTGCTCCTCATTTCCATAATACACACATTTTCTGTCTCGTGAAACTCCCCTCCAGTTGCTCCAGACATTTAAGAACAGCTCATTCTTTTGGATTTTCTGTCAACTGCGTGGGCTTCCGATTTGCTGAAATTACCCAAACACCCTCGGCCGAATGCACTACATCACGTTTATGAGCGGAGTTTAAATGAAATGGAGAATATGTCCAATTACTTTTAATATACTGTCTGATCCGAAAAGGGAAAAGAGTGCGCGAGGCCTGAAGCAAGCCGTAAAATCCTCATTCTGGACAAAAAGAAAAACACTTTCACATGCTGTCGCCTCTTCGACTGTGCTAGAGATTGTCAGAAAATACTCACACCACAGGCTGGAGTTAGAAAAACAGTGTATTCAGAAGATGTTAAAGAGAAAGTATAGTATTGTACTTATCGATTTGTAAAACACACTGTGCCAGACTTCTCCACCCTCCTGACATGCCTGGCTGGTGGGAGAGCACATACACTGTTGGATCAAACTGCCTTTAATTTAAGCAGATAATCGTTTGTTTCACTCCTGGTTTCACAGTTACTCCTACTAAAGGCAGCCACTTGCCACTCAGTCTGACTGAGGAGGCGTGTTCTGGTGGGAAAGTGACGTCAGTGCATACCCTCACTATATTTTGTCACTCCTGAACTTACTGCCATCTATTGGGTTGTAAGATGTATGGATGGCATTGCTGAGCGCAGACCGTCGTATCTCACAACGTTAGCGAAGGTGAAAATAAATTCGTGGATCCGCCCCGTGACTCGGATCCGCTCCAAAATTTAATGGTTCTTTCAAGGTCCATGTTGCACCATTCTACCAAGTTTCATAGGTTTTGTGCAATCCTACTTACAGACAAACAGACACAAATAGGCAAACAAAAAACAAGTAAACAGCGAGCACCGGAAACATAACCTCCTGGGCGGCGATTAACAGCCTGCTATATTAGGATTTGTATTTCGGGTGAGGCTGAGCTTCTGAAGGATAGCTGAAGCTGTCGGGAACCTAGCCCAGAAACTTCAGGCATCAGGAGAGGGGGAGATATTTTTCTTCTTTTTCTTAGAACGAGGAAACAAGGTCACTGCGGTGCACATGCACTTCTGATGTATGAACATTATCCACTCCGTAATCCCCTTTTCCCTCTCTCAGCCTTTACATCATACAGTAGAAACGCTCATGTACATCATTGTTGATCAATTAAAAAGAGGTAATTAGTATTTTAACAAAGTGTAAAACGTAAGGAGTTGTGAATAAGGACTTTGGATTCACATTTGTTAATGATTTTTATTGCAAACTTGGCCGCTGTTGAAATCGGCAGATTGAAGTGTAGTGTAAGGAAAAGAGCAAATCCTGATTAATTGTCTTAATCACCTCCGACTGAGGTACGGAACGACTGGGCGGATTTCTAAAACCACACACCGTCTGCTCAACTAACAACATAAAAAGCTGATTGTGAATAGTCGTAGTGTAGTTATCTTTTTACTCTACATTTCCAGTCAGATGAGTGTAAAAGTGTTATAAAGGTGTTACATCAGTGCCGGTGATGACCCGGGCTGTGTCGTCAATCACACCGCCATTTCTCGTTTTTTGTGCCATGTGACGTCGTGTACGTGTCAGAAGCGGTAACAGCTGCTCCACCTGTGCTTGCATCAGCAGATACATTTTTAATTCACTGTCTCACCTGTTCACTTACTATCACTTTTTTAAAATAGAAATGTACCTTTCATTTTATGGAGAGTTTCTGGAAAGAATGTGGAACTTGACCTTTTTAAAATTAGCAAGCAAATTGTTATTTTAACATTGTTTTTAATCATGTGCTAGTGTGCGTATAGAAATTAGGTACAGAAATTCTTCCTTCTGATTGGCTGAAAGGCGCCTGGTGTTTCTGTACAACGACACACTGCACTGGTCCTTATTTCCCATGAGATAAACAGATTTATCTCAGATATTTTGTAATGAACTCTGACTGTCCTACTGTCACAGCCTAATTTTTCTCTTCATCTCTCTCTGTTTCATTCTATTGTCTATTCCTGTCGCTCTCTATTTCTTAGCTGTATCTCTTTCCCACACCCTGACATCTCTTTCTCGATCTTTCTCTCTCCTGTTCTGTTTTAATAACCTTTATAAATGTTCTGTTTCTCCCCTCTCCTGACCAGCTCTGATGAAACTTCGTCTTCATGTAGGCTGTTCTCTCCCTCTCTCACCCCCCTCTCTCCCTTTCCCCCTCTCTCTCCCCTCTCCCTCTCTCACCCTCCTCTCTCTGTCTCTCTCCCTCTCTTCCCTCATTCCATCAGTGTGAGAGCAGATCCTACAGAACGTCCCATTTACACACACACACACACACACACACACACACACATCCTGATGGATTGAGTTTCATATCATTATAAACATTTTTGCTATGTTTACAGTGTTGTCAGTATAATGCACTTACACCACAGCACTGGGTTTCTGTAAGGAGTTGTTTCTGTATCATGTATGGAAGGAGTCTCCAGTAACAGCACTGTGTAACAGTCAGAGGTAATGCTGGAGGGGGAGAGAGAGGGAGAGAGGGACAGAGGGAGAGATAGAGAGGGATAGAGAGAGAGTGAGAGAGAGTGAGAGAGAGGGAGAGGGAGGGATAGAGAGAGGAAGAGAGAGAGAGAGAGAGTGAAAGAGAGAGGGAGAAAGGGACAGAGGGAGAGATAGAGAGAGAGAGAGAGAGAGGGAGAGAGAGTGACAGAGAGAGGGAGAGAGGGACAGAGAGGGAGAGGGAGGGATAGGGAGAGGAAGAGAGAGAGGGGGTGAGAGAGAGGGAGGGATAGAGAGAGGAAGAGAGAGAGAGGGAGAGGGAGAGACAGAGAGAGAGGAAGAGAGAGAGCGAGAGAGAGAGGAAGAGAGAGAGAGAGACAGAGAGAGAGGGTGAGAGAGAGGGAGGGATAGAGAGAGGAAGAGAGAGAGAGGGTGAGAGAGAGAGAGAGGAGGGTGAGAGGAGATGAGACTCAGTCACTCAGCAGAGATGTAGTGATGGAGCAGCTCGGAGTCACACTCATCCCTCAGTAAGTATTTATGCATGTGTCCTATCATTTTTATCTTCTTATCCTTAAACCAAACCGGAAACGGCATCTTTCTTATAATCTGTCTCCAATGGGCGCGTGCCATATCCCATAAGTCGTATCATTATCATTAGCGCGCGCCTTCACCAAAAGAAATCCGGATTAAAGTTAAAAATCGTGACATAAAGTTGAACATCTTACCGGAAATGCAATGCTGCAGTCATAATGTTTGCTCCTGGTGTTGTTTTCCTGCAGGCGAACAGCGCGCGGCAAGCTTTCGGTGTCTCGCGCTGAATCCTAAAGAAACTTGCGTTATAAAACGGGACGGAAGCGAAATGTGCGCGAGCGAATGTGTGTATGTGATACCAGACTTTCATGAACATCCCGTGATTTAGTCCGGAGCATGAGGTGCGCAACGGTGGAGGAGGCGCGAGGAGCAGCAGCGGTGCGCACGCGGACCGGTCCCACAGCGCGCAGGAGAAAAACGCGCGCGCCGAAAAGTGTGTAAAGAACGCGCGAGCGAGCGAGAGCCGTAAGTCATGGGCATTCAGCACCTCCTGCTGCTCCTGATCTACCTGGACCCGCTGTGCGCGAGCAAGAAACACGGGAAACACGCGCCACGGCGCACTTCCAAAGCCAAGGAGCTCAACGGCACCGCCACCGCGGCCGCCCCGACCGCGCGCGCTGATGTCCCGCGGGTCCGCGCACCCTTGCCGGTCGGAGGAGACCACGACACGTGCTTTGGTTATTACGACGTGAGCGGCCAGTACGACAAGGAGTTCGCGTGCAACAACACGGACCACCGGTACTGCTGCGGCAGCTGCTTCCTGCGCTTCTGCTGCCCAGTGCGCGCCAAGAGGCTCGAGCAGCGCGCGTGCACCAACTACAACACGCCCGACTGGGTGAAGACGCAGCCGCCCTCGCCCGCGCCGACTGCCGACACCTACGACCCTGCGCTGGATCGCACCAACACCACCGTGTACATCACGTGCGGCGCCATCGCGCTCGTGCTGCTGCTCGGTATCGCCGCCAAGGTGGCGTACGACAAGGCCACGCGCCCGCCGCAGGAGATGAACGTGCACAGGTGAGACCTCCTTCCAAACTCCAGACGAACTCGGGATGAGTGTTCACACCGTATATTCCGACCTCATTTGCACGAAATGCACAGGAAAAAAGTTCCCTGCACGTGCTCGAGCAGAGAGTATTTCACTGGGGATGAGAGATTTCACTGAGAGGGAATCAAACACAGCAGGTAGAGTGGCGTATTTATGGAGCAGGATGAAATAACTTTAAAATCTTAGGACTTTCTCACGACACCAGGCTGGGAGGGATGAAGCGTGAGAATCTAATGAGATGAAACAGCGCATGCTAATCTTTTAATTAAAGAAATGAAAAATCAAATTTACACCAAATGGTGAAGTAAATCAGCCAAGAAAGTGAGAGAAACAGAGAGAGACAAAGACAGACACAAGGGGAGAGAGAAACACACACCCACACAGAGAGAGGGAGACAAAGAGAGAAACAAGGAGAGAGAGAGAGAGAGAGAGAGACAAGGGGAGAGAGAGAGACAGACACACACCCACACACAGAGAGAGAGAGACACACACACCCACAGAGAGAGAGGGGGGGGGGCAATGAGAGAGACAAGGAGAGAGAGAGAGACAAAGAGAGACACAAGGGGAGAGAGAGAGACCCAGAGAGAGAGAGAGACAAGGGGAGAGAGAGAGACACACACCCACAGAGAGAGAGAGAGAGACAAAGAGAGAGACAAGGGGAGAGAGAGAGACACATACACACCCACAGTGAGAGAGAGAGACAAACACCTACCCAAAGAGAGAGAGTGAGAGACACAGGAGAGAGAGAGAGAGAGAGAGAGAGAGAGAGAGAGAGAGAGACAAACACACACCCACAGAGAGAGAGAGAGAGACAAAGAGAGACACAATGAGAGAGAGAGAGAGAGAGAGAGACAAGGGGAAAGACAGAGAGGGGGGGACAAAGAGAGATACTAGGAGAGAGAGAGAGAGAGAGAGAGACACACACACACACAAGGAGAGTGAGACAAAGAGAGACAATGGGAGAGACAGAGAGAGAAAGACAAAGAGAGACACAAACTGAAAGAAAGAGAGAGAGAGAGAGATGGACAAAGAGAGACACAAGGAGAGAGAGAGGGTGGGACACAAGGGGAGAGAGAGGGTGGGACACGAGGGGAGAGAGAGGGTGGGACAAAGAGAGATACAGAGAGAGAGAGAGAGAGATAGAGGTACGTGTGAGCCACACACAGAGCCAGAGAGACACACATGGGGAGACAGAGACAGACAGAGAGGGACAAATAGAGACAAAGAGAGACACAGAGAGAGAGAGAGAGAGAGGGAGAGGTACAAAGAGAGAAACAGAGAGAAAGAGAAAGAATGAGAGAGAGAGAGATAAATGTTATGTTGTAAAAGTAATACAGAAAAAGAGAAACGAAGAGAAAATATAGAGGAAATAATATGAAGAAAGGTGAAGAGAAATTTACTCTAAATGTAGCACACAGCCAAGATTTGTTTTGGCCAATTATTATTATTATTATTGTTATTATTATTATTATTATTATTATTAGTCTCACTCACTAAATCAGGATTTGGATTTTCGCCCTTAAATGATCCGTTGAGATGTTATTTAATACGTTGTGGTTTCTATAGTAACAGCTCGTTCACAGGGACGTGCACAGCAGACGCTCCACATAATAGGATTAAAAGTGTGTGTTGTCGATACGGTGATGCTTCTGTACGGAGACGTGTGTGTGTGTGTGTGTGTGTGTGTATCCTGTGTGAAGGAGTCTCCAGTGTCAGCGCTGTGTAACAGTCAGAGGTAAAGTGTCCATCTTCAGGACAGAAGAGTTTCCACTTTACTGCTTCTAAGTATAGAACAGAGTAGTTTTGATAACGTCACCAAGCACCTGGAAGAATAATATTCCCCAACAAGGTTACGTCCTCTTTGCTTGCCCCTCCCCCGACACTCAGCCGTGATCATGCTAAACCTGTAAGCCTGTTACTCTCAGAAATGCGACACGTTATGGAGGTAAAATGCTTTATGCTTTACGCTGACTGCTCACGTCAGCCACGTCAGCATCAGGACCAGCCGAGATAAGTGAAGTGAGACGTGTCTAGCTACAACCTCATTTAAAGTAAATAGGTTAGGTGAGATGATTCTGACTCCCAGCCATGATGTGTACTACTTTTCACTCTCAGAGAAAAAAAATCCTGACAATCCAATAAACCTCTGTCCCAAATTCATGTCCTAGAATTAATCTTGTGTTCTTAGCTTAGCGTCGGCCTATAGTTATTATATATCCATCGACATGTTGTCAAAATGACCACAAAATAAAAACTGATGCATGGACCGACGCCGTAGCTAGCAGTCAGCTAAACCGTATGTTAATATTAATGTCTGTAGCTGGTCTGCCGTCTAAACTAGTCTTTAAAGCTGCAAAAGAAAATCAGAGGAACTGTTTCCTGATTTACGCTTTCCACTTCCTTTAGCTGTGGAAGACTTCATCGGTTTTGTTTAATTAAAAGGTGACATTTCATACGTGCCGTTTTCAGAAAACTCTCAGCTGGTAATTCCTTCATGACACGAACAGATAATTTTTCTTGACCTGTGTGTTCACAGGTTTCTACGAATCCACGCTGTTTTATTCCTCAGCTGTAGCGCTAGCTGTGTGTACGTGTAACGGATGTATCTGTAGTGTGTGCTCATTTACATGGTGTGATAATCTCATACGCTAATCTCCAACAGAGTAGGTGATTGAAAATGTAAAGGAAATGTAACATGCGACTTTCCGGGTGCTTCCTGCACTAACGCCCCCAGCTTCCTTCTGTAGAAGGTGCGTTAATGAGCTGAATCAGGACACACGCAGTAAGCCGTGCAGTAGCGTGTTTGGAAAACACCGGATTAAATCTCTAATCCCACTCATTGAGTGCGCAGGGCTTTAAATTCCCACAGCTCTCATCCGTTTCACACCATGGATTTGTGGGATTTACTCGGGATAAATTTGGGATTTAGTCGGGATAATGTGGATGTGTGTTACATGGTGATGATTCAGTTGTCCTGTTTCTGACCATCGCTTTACTTTTTATACTTATACAGCTGGAAGATTTCTATAAAATCTTGATCTTGATTTCTATAAAAATGCCCAATATATTATCTTACCTCACCTGATGGAAATGAAGCTCTTCCCAGGAGCGCGAGTGGGAATAAGAGCGCTTTTATTTCATCTGGTTACTCAGGTTGAAAATGACCTGAACATCATTTCTGTAATAGAAGGAGGATTTTCGAATATTGATTCATTCCCTTTTGCTCTAAGTCTACCCTGAATCGTTCCTTTCCTTTCCTTCGCCGTGCTTTTCCTTTCCTTTCCTTTCCTTTTTTCATTTTTGCAGATGAACCTGGGGGAACCTCTTGTAGCGAGGTGGAGACAGTGCCACGGTGACTGTGTTAAAACTCCAAATGCTGTTGAATTTGATCCAAATCTCTCCCAATTTTGGCTCGATTTACACCTCCAAATTCCAGCCAATTATCTGATTCTCCTCTGTCACACCCACCAATCCCAGAGGGTGAGGGCTAACGTGCTAAGTGCCATATCCTGTAGACATTATCTAGCAGATGCTTGCGATTGGCCAGTGCAGCTTTGATTATCGGGACTTGGGATAGGATTTTCCAGCGTGTACCTGATATTTCTGTTGCTCCCATGTGGCACAGCCAAGGTTTGGCAGATCTCTGGGAGATCAGTGAGTCTGAAGGAGTCAGAGAAAGCGTAACTATCCTACTTCCCAGCAGGGAAAGATGGACTTCCTGTTTATGAGAGTAATACTAGCCGATCACAGCAACAGTAGGAACTTGCCACAAGTAAATGGGGATTTAGCCATTTGTATCCTGCTGTTTATTCACTGCTTGTTGCTGGCCAAGTGCCAAAGCTGTTGCTGGGCGTGTGTGTGTGTGTGTGTGTGTGTGTGTGTGTGTGTGTGTGTAGACGTATATATGTGTGAGAGCTAAGATGATCTCATTTGTAAGACATGGCTGTTGGAGACGTTCTCTCCTCTGGGAGGTTCCATGCATACTTAATGGGAATGAGATATAGGCATGTTTAGGCAGGGATGCATTCGCCTCTCAGAGAGCTGTGCATTAGTGAAATCAATCAGTGCAATGCCGAGGTCTCGTCTTTCTCCTCCTCCACTCTGCTTTCTGCTTCTCTCCCCTCTTACCTTTTATCTCATCGCTTTTTCTCCTCATGCTATTTTTTCTGGGTTGTTTTTTTACCAAAGTCTTATCATATTATGACATGTTCCTTTCCTTTCCGTACCTTTCCACACTTTAATCAGCATCAGTTGCAGTTAGCTGCTGTTGCTTCGATCTGTAACACTGTGTAGTCTGGGACAAAATGGACTCCGTATGCATGTATGTAACCTTGTGACTATGGAATTCGTCTCACGTCTTGTAATGATGAAATAATCGTGACTTTGTGCCCTGTAAGATTGTCCTCATCCCACTTTGATGACCTGTGCTGCTTCTCCGCAGCCAGACTACTTGCGTGCCTTTGCTTAAATATTGATACAGCCGCTTCCTTTTCATTCACCTGCCAGAGCAGCCAAAGTACAATACAACAGTCTGAAGCAGACACACGATGGTCAAAAGAAACAGAGGCTCTTTAAGCACTAGTTAAAAAGTATTGCCTTGAAATATGTTTTAGATACTCATACTCCAGACTTTAGAGTTATATGCCATATTATGGCATAGACTACAGCACAAGTACAGTTCCATTGACTTGCTAATGCTAATGGTTCTTATTCCTAAGGTACAGGAACTGATGGACAGATGACAGGACAGACAGATCAGTAGATTAGAAGATGCTACCTAGCACTGGCAATTGCTTTAAGACTAACGGAAGTCAGATTAGCACTCATTGGATAACAAGCTTTTAGCACGTCATTCTGAGTACCACACGGATTCACTGGAGGTGAGTGCAGTGCAGCGTGGGTGGGAACGCTTTGCACATAAAAAAACATCGCAGAGTTTATTGGTCTGCTTGATTATAGGCATTCATTTTGATGCTCATACTGATAAGAAGAGGATAAAAATGAAACAAGCGGGCAGACCAATGCTGAGATTTAATTCAAAAGTCAGTCAAAAAAGGTCCTTTCATTTATCTTCATACAGTAAAATTGATCTATCTGTCTATATATTTATACATATATATATATATATATATATGTGTGTGTGTGTATATATGTACCAGCTGTCACTGTTACTGCTATATAAAGAAGAATAATGACATTTTAGTTGGATGGATTTTTGGATGAAATGAGCAAGAGGGAAAGAGAAATCGAGATAGATATATATAGATTGAGTAAAGGGTAAAAGGATGAGAAATTAGGAAACAGCACACATTTACTTGTAACCTTGAGACAGGCTGATGGCAACAGGAACTTATTGATCAGCTCTCAACCCCTGCACACACACACACACACACACACACACACACCAAAAAAACTGTCACATACTCTGTGATGCAGAGAATAGGTTTTCCTATTGAGTTTTTTTGCAAAAGCAAAATTTGCAA
This sequence comes from Parauchenoglanis ngamensis, assembly GCA_030014255.1. Lineage (NCBI taxonomy): Eukaryota > Metazoa > Chordata > Actinopteri > Siluriformes > Auchenoglanididae > Parauchenoglanis > Parauchenoglanis ngamensis. Next base: position 779,872 of record JAQMYM010000021.1, read on the forward strand.
AAACAAACAAAAAACTTATGGAGAGTCTGGCTACAAATGCTCAGATTAATTAAGACAAATGGTCATGTCTTTGAGATGGACAGATGAGTGAGCCTGTTGTTGAGTGTCTGAGAAAAGATGGGTGTGTCTGAGTGGGACAGATGGGCGTGTCTGAGTTGGACAGGTGAGCTTGTTTGAGTGGGACAGATGGGGATGTCTGATGTGGGACAGGTGGGCGTGTCTGAGCGGAATAGATGGGCGTGTCTGAGTGGGACAGGTGGGCGTGTCTGAGTGTAGACAGGTGGGCGTGTCTGAGTGGGACAGTTGGGCGTGTCTGAGTGGGACAGGTGGGCGTGTCTGAGTGGGACAGGTGGGCGTGTCTGAGTGGGACAGGTGGGCGTGTCTGAGTGGGACAGAGAGACAGCTCTCTCAGTAGGACTGACGGAGGCCATGTCAGGCTCGTGGGCACGTCTAAACACCCAGATGACTGAACTGCATCATAATTAACGCAGAACCTTAATGTCCAATAAAGCTTTGTCACATCTCCATACTCCTGACTTTTATAGCTCAGATAAACAGGATATTTATGCAGTTAATTTTTTCTTTCTCACATTTCCAATTACTGATCTGTATTCTTAGGCCAAATTTAAAGTTCACCTAGAAACTATGCTCTCATCTCTCCTTCAACTTCATAAATAAACACCATGCAAATGCAGGCTCACTCGACTCTGGCTCACCCCTCATTATTGGTTGGCATTTGCCAAATGCCAGTCTTGTGTTTACCGTCTTTTGTAATGAAGTGGGCGACTGGTGTGAAATGACTGACTGCATTATAGTGTGTCACATCAGCAGGGTTGCTCTCACATTTCCCTATTGATCGCCTACATCTCTCAAATGGACACGGGAAGGGCAGGAGCCTGTTGTTGGGTGACAAATGATGTCAAATTTATTTCATGTGTTATTTATTTATTAATCAGGGTTTACTAGCGGGGATGTTTTCTTGTCACCTTTTGTTTTATATTGTCAATTTTGGGTTTAATGTTTAGCATAAGACCTGTAGGTTTAATGTTATTGTGCGGATCTAACCTGCATTACGACAGCTGATGAGAGCAAATCCACACACTCAGCAGAAACTGTTCTAATAATGTCTCAGGTGTCTTCATTTAGAATACTGTCAGGAAGAAAATAAGCTCCACAGGTCCATTATTGTTCCCTGATGTACAAACAGTGGACCATGTGGTCCAATTATATAGCGTAAATGAATTTTAAAGGTATTCTACGTTCGCTTTACCCGATAGCAGGAACAAAAAACGCACCCTTGCGGAAACCAACACAGCGAGCCTAAAAGCTATCATTTAAACAGTATTATTTAATCAACAGATTTAAAAGGCTGGAAGTGATTTAAAGCCATTTTGCAAAGTAACTTGTTTTTTACAGGATGACCAATATTGAACATAGCGGTGATTATGGTCAGGCGTTTTCTGCTTTTAAAGTCAGATGATCTTACCTCACTGACTGATCCTCGAGGGGTTATTATTTCTTATTTCTGAGACATTTTACAGCCTTCATTTGGTTACATTACTCAAACTCCTGGCATCATCCATGACTCATGCTGAGAGTGGAGATGGAAAGACAAGGTCTGATGATGGGATTTTGAGCGATTATTCACTGTTAGTGCTTAGTCATAAGAAAATGTATTATTTGCTACTCAGGAGAAAAAAAACAAGCCTGTGGCCGTCATAAACTTTCATAATCATGGAACACTTACATGGTACATAAGTGTAACATTCAGAGGTCTCAAAGCATAGTTTAGATAAAGCAGTGGTTCCCAAACCAGGGGTCATGACCCCGTGTGAGGTTGACTGATTTACGAATGGGTTCATTTGAGAAACTCACAGATGTCCCTCTGTGAATGTGGATTTTGCGTGTTACTGTTTTAAAATGTTATAGGTTATGCTACTATTTTGGAACAAAAAACTAATTCAAAATATAATGTACATGCTTGTCTAGTCTTTTGCTCTCCTCCATCTATTTGCCTCCACTAGGTCTTTGACAACATCAAATGAGTCTGACTTAGTGGAACATCAGGCCAAGAAAACATCACAAATTAAAAAATTAGAAATTTAGAATGAAAACTGCAGCATGGTCAGGGTTTGAGGTCACAGAAAATTAATAATGTCCACTTGGGGTCTTTTGCTCAAAAAGTTTTGGAACCCTGGAGCTGAAGGTTATACGTGCCAAACCTTAATGAACTATAAAATAGCCAGTCAGCATTAACCGTATTAGTTAACCACTCAGTCTGCTGTTCTCTATATGAGAAACATTTAGTTGTAATTTACTCTACACCTTCCCGAATGTTAGACTGAATTAGAATAGGAGCTTCATTCTCGGCTTGTGACAGCAGGTTCGGAGGAAGAACTCTTCATTACTTCCTGTTCCTGTATGAACAAGACAAGACATTGAATAATGGAGGTCAGTGCTTAATTGCCTTATGAAATAACTGAAGTTTGGGAGAAAGGCCATGTCTGGAGCTGCAAATTCTTACTGGTTAGCGTACTATAAATGTCAAATTAAAATGTGCCTCACTGCAAAACAATTAGTCAGTCAGATACAGATACGGCTCCTCCTACCTGGGTGGAGTTTAAGCAAAAGTGCAAGAGATGGAGACAACTGACACCCTTTCAAACCCAGAGGTCGTACCCGACTCGGCTTTGTGACCCAGCTCTTGCGATGGATCGGACTCGGATCGAACAAGGGTCGAATGGCAAAACCTGATTCGCTAACACCGGGGGCGGGACAGATGAACTGTGACGCAATCTTGACAGGTCGCCGATGCACATAAACAACGGTGTGATGCTGGCAGGAATGGTTTCAAATACATTGGTTGTGAATAACGACTACACCAACATGGAGATCTGGATCTGGAGATCTAGGACACGATTAAACAGCTTGACTTAAAGTAAAGAAGTGTTTGGCAGTTAAGTGACGGCTGTATTATTACAGAAAAAAATAGAGAGTGCGCGGCAGGTCTGAGTTAAAGAGAGAGTGCTGGAGAACTGCACACACACACACACACACACACACACACACACACACACACACACACCACACCACAGTACTGTAGTGTGACCCACTTTTACAATGTCAGTGCTTCAGCATGGCTTTTTTTTTTGCATGTTCTGTCTATGTGAAAACATAGCGGCTCTCGCAGGAACACCCTACACACAGATAACGTTAGTTTTTAATGTTAGCTTCCACTGAATATGACCTGTAACCTCCCTGCCCATCTCCAGCCTGTGAGCTGTTCTGCATCTCTCCTGGCTCGTGACCCAGGGCCACCCCTGCTCACGGACTTGGGTTGAACTGACAACAGAAGGGTTGAACCTTGGTCAGATAACCCCAGGCTGACCCTGATCTTCGGTTTGAAAGGGGTGTCAGTGTGTTTTAGCCTGGATAAGTGTGTTAAATGCCAGTGTTGTGTAGGTTTGGAGCTCCTCAGGATCTCCAGCACCTCTCTGTGTCCCTCGTAATTATACTCAGCCCACGAGACTAACATCACACAAAACCCTGGCAAACTGTATTTGGGCCATTTCTTAAAATGACGCTCTAGTAACTGAGTAACTGGGCAAGTTTCTGAGAGCAGGGCTGCATATCTGTAGGTGTCCTGAAGTGATGCATGAGAACTTTGAGTGTGACCTTTAGGGTTGCAGCCGTGAGGGACGTTTAAGCAAAAGCATAACTTTCTTTAATATAATGCTTTTTCATTTATTCAGCCTGGCAGGAAAAGACTTACAGTGATTATCTGAGTCCACAGAGCTTGTCTCTGTGTGAAGCTAAAGGCAGAAACATGGAGCGCTCTCTCTCTCTCTCTCTCTCTCTCTCTCTCTCTCTCTCTCTTTCTTAATCTCTCTCTTTCACTTTCTCTCACACTCTTTCGGCCAACTGGGCCACAGAAAACCAGGTCGCTTACATGGGAGCAGAACTTCTGTTAAAAAAGGCCTCCTCCTAGAAGGGGAAAACTATTTATATATTGTCCCAAAGTCTCTCTCTCTCTCTCTCCCTCTCTATCCCGCACTCTCTCTCTCTCCTGCTCTCTCTCTCTCTGACTTTGACACACTTAAGATGCCATTTCAGGCTCCTATTGCACAGCCAAAATGGCCTCCTCCTTGGGCGATGCACGTGTCATGCTCTCTCATCTGGAGGTTTAGCCTCAGAGGGCTACAGTAGGAGCTTATACAGGAAAAACTTTGCAAAGGCATGCAGAAGGTTAGGCTGAATTACCTTTGAATTTGCTGTTATCTTCTGCAAGTAGACTCAAGACAGGCACTTTTATTAATTGCTGTGATGAGTGATGAACTCCCAAAAGCTAAAAGTGCTACTGAAACATCTTTAGAAACAATGTGATTACCATCTAAAGAACTCATCAGGCACTGTTGTATAGACTAATGGACTAACACATTCACAAGTCATTATAGTATCGTATCATGCATCAACTTCCTGAAGTGCGATATGATATTTTACTTATATCACACACCCTTTATAGGAAGGATACTCCTGAGATCAAATGTTTGGTCTGAAGCCCGATTCGGAGTATCATTGATCGCTGCATCCACAAAGAGCTAGTTTATGTAACTCGAAGGTCGTTTTACTGACACGTCAACGTGCTAAAGACTCAGAACTGACGTCTCTGTGCTAGCTACTGTAGTGTTGTACCTTAATCAATAAAGGATCAGAGTCTAGCTACTGGGAGTCAGTTGTTCTGCTGATGTTTCTTTACTTGATGACCTCCACTCCTGTGATGTTTGAGTAGAGTGAGAACAGAGTGCGGATTACGTGCTAATATTCAGCTGGATCAGAAAAAAAAGTGTCCAAATGAGGTCACCCAGTTTCACCTCCATTTTTATCTTTTCTAAGCCACCAAAAGTGTTTCATAAGCGGGGATGGTGTGTGTGTGTGTGTGTGTGTGTGTGTGTGTGTGCATGTCCCCTGAGCCTCTGTTACTGTAGTGTGATGTGCAGGTGCGATGTTGCGTTAACCAGGTTTAAGCCCTTTTACACACTTTGTGTTGGAGTGTGTTAAATTAATAGTGCTGATGAATGGAGTGGGTGAGAGAGGGAGA
>JAQMYM010000021.1:790566-803891 GCA_030014255.1 Parauchenoglanis ngamensis
CTGAAACCCCTACAGATACTGAAAACCCTACAGATACTGAAACCCCTACCGATACTGAAACCCCTACCGATACTGAATCCCCTACAGATACTGAAAACCCTACAGATACTGAAAACCCTACAGATACTGAAACCCCTGCCGATACTGAAACCCCTACCGATACTGTATCCCCTACTGAAACTGAAACCCCTACAGATACTGAAAACCCTACAGATACTGAAACCCCTACCGATACTGAAACCCCTACCGATACTGAAAACCCTACAGATACTGAAACCCCTACCGATACTGAAACCCCTACCGATACTGAAACCCCTACAGATACTGAATCCCCTACCGAAACTGAAACCCCTACAGATACTGAAACCCCTACCGATACTGAATCCCCTACCGATACTGAATCCCTTACCGAAACTCAAACCCCTACCGATACTGAAACCCCTACAGATACTGAATCCCCTACCGAAACTGAAACCCCTACAGATACTGAATCCCCTACAGATACTGAATCCCCTACCAAAACTGAAACCCCTACAGATACTGAAACCCCTACCGATACTGAAAACCCTACCGATACTGAAACCCCTACCGATACTGAAACCCCTACAGATACTGAAAACCCTACTGAAACCCCTACAGATACTGAAACCCCTACCGATACTGAAAACCCTACCGATACTGAAAACCCTACAGATACTGAAAACCCTACAGATACTGAAGCCCCTACTGATACTGAAACCCCTACAGATACTGAAACCCCTACAGATACTGAAAACCCTACAGATACTGAAACCCCTACCGATACTGAAAACCCTACAGATACTGAAACCCCTACTGATACTGAAACCCCTACAGATACTGAAACCCCTACAGATACTGAAACCCCTACAGATACTGAAAACCCTACAGATACTGAAGCCCCTACTGATACTGAAACCCCTACTGATACTGAAACCCCTACAGATACTGAAGCCCCTACTGATACTGAAGCCCCTACTGATACTGAAACCCCTACAGATACTGAAAACTCTACAGATACTGAAAACCCTACAGATACTGAAACGCCGTATCCCTTCAGAGGTGTGAAATAAATGCAGGTGATTTGGATAATCTGAATGTGGAGCTCAGATAATCCACTTAAACAACTGTTCAACTTGAATATAAGGAACCCACACTCGTACATATCAATGTGTCTTTACTCACCAACTCTAAATACAACCCATACTGAACACACACTGAACACACACTGAGCTACACACCGAACACATACTGAACACACACTGAACTACACACTGAACACACACTGAGCTACACACTGAACACACACTGAGCTACACACTGAGCTACACACTGAACACACACTGAGCAACACACCGAAGACATACTGAACACATACTGAGCTACACACTGAACACACACTGAGCTACACACTGAACACACACTGAACACATACTGAGCTACACACTGAACACACACTGAGCTACACACCGAACACATATTGAACACACACTGAGCTACACACCGAACACACACTGGACTACACACTGAACACACACTGAACTACACACTGAGCTACACACTGAACACATACTGAACACACACTGAACTACACACTGAACACACACTGAGCTTCACACTGAACACACACTGAGCTACACACCGAACACATACTGAACACACACTGAGCTACACACTGAACACACACTGAACTACACACTGAACACACACTGAACTACACACTGAACGTTAAAAGCTTTGGATCTCTCTGGAAATCGTACTTATTTGCAATACAGCACTACCATTGGTTTAGTATGTAAATATTTAACTTATACATGTTTGTGTGTGTGTGAATGTGAATGTAAAATTCAGAATTGCTTAGTAATGCACTTCATCAGGTTCGTTAAGTCGTGTATGTAGGCATGTATTCAGTAAGTGATCCTTGTGGGTAAAGCTCCCTGATTGCTTCCTTCTACACTTTTCTTTTATAAACTAGCCGAGGCTTTTAAACACCTGAGAGTACGCTGGGTTTCACCTACTCCAGCATCTCTGTGCATCTTCATCACAGTCATTAGGCAAAGAGTTTACACCTGTTTCTCCTGGGCAGGGGATTAAGCTTGCTGTGTGTGTGTGTGTGTGTGTGTGTGTGTGTGTTTATTCCTCTACTGCAGGAGGTATTAACCTGCCTCTGATCATCTTGGATTTAAACCTGGCTTTTAAAGAACAGCTTGACACTTTCAGATGCCGATTGTACCGTTGGGGTTTAAAATCATGTAGTATGGAGAAGGGATGGTGCACTGAGATGGTGTGTTGATTTGACTCGTGTTGCATCAGCCGTATGGAATTTTAATAGGTTCCAAAATCATTTACTTCTCTTCGGATATCTGATCTATTTATCTGCAGTTATCTAGATATTTTTTTATGCTCGAGGAAGCATGTTTACCAATCTCACACTTATCACACCATGGTTTGATATTATAAATGCAGGTTTGGAAGCTTCTGCTGAAATGGGAACTTTTTTTGGTTCTACATACACCTTTTTCCCTCTACATTATTACTGAATAGACTGTGCTGGAATAATCTTGAGTAGACATGAATATTAATAGAAGTTGACAAGAGTATATACTGCAAAAATGGTGTTACAGCTAGATGAGTTTATCTAATATTGTTTTTCCATTGAATTGATTTTTATCTGTAAAGCATTTTTAACAGTAAATTTAGCAACAAAGCAGCTTTTTCTCATAAGATTGTTCAATACCGGGTGCCAGGTGCTGCCCACACGCAACAGAATTCTGACCAATCCCAATCACTCCTGGAGTAATTCTGACCAATCCCACCAATTCTCACTAATCCCACCAATCCCAAAAATCTCACCCACTCACTCCTGGAGTAATTGTGACCAATCCCACGCGCTGTAGAAGGAATTCTAGAAAAAGAAAAAGAAGTTCCATACTCAAAGGAACTCTGATCAATCCCACCTAATCCTGAAAAAAGTAGTGAATGAATTCTATTATTTAAAAAATAATATACGTCTTATAAGTTTATAAAGAATAAACTTAATCGTATAAACCAGAGTGATGCTGACCAGTATAATGCAGTTATTAAAGATGCATGAAGGAAAGCAGTAAACGCATCAGGCAGTGCTTTGTGATCACACTGTATGTTGCCTTTCTTTGTCCTATGACAATGCTTCATATCTGACCAGGAAAGTAAAAACATTTTCTCCCACAACATTTCTGTGACGTCCCAGTCTCCAAGCACACATGACGCTCTTTTACCAGAGACCTGAATGCCTGCCTGAAGAACGCACATCTGCCTTCATTCACTCTTTTACCTGCTGTCAGTCAAGCCTGATGAAAAACAGAAAACTGAGAAACCAGGTGTGTGTGTGTGTGTGTGAGTGAGAAAGAGAGAGCGTTACTTTCATATTGCATTTTATGTATTACTTCCAATTAAAAGTAATACGGCATGTCATGAGATTACTTTGCTTTGACACTTTTCATTACTTTTACGTTCCCATCACTGCCTGAGGAGAAGCACAAAAGAATGAGGAATGATATTCCGTAGGAAATGGAATGCAGGATGATCACCCACAATGATATTAGATCTGAAAAACCATTTGACTTTACTGTTCATTTCTGAAACAGTCCATAATAAGAGAGGTCTGGTGTGGGGAATGGAAAAGGTCAAGATTCAGAGGAATTTTAATGAACAGTAGCTGGTTTTTTTTTTCTATTTTAATGTTAGAAACATCTAAATGGGTAAATAGTGATTGACAAACTGCATAGTTTATATTATTTCATTTCCCCCAGTTCTCTACAGCCTACGTAGAATACGCAGAAAGCCTTGGATCAGGCTGGAATGGTGTAAGACATTGGTGCGGCCCGCCTAGTGAATAAGCCGTGTGGTTTGGGACGTGGCCGCAGTGGAATGCGATGGTCTTTATAATACAAGGGCATTGTATTTTACGCCACTGAACACTGATCTGTCCGTCACCTGCCTTTGTTCCGTCCAACCTGTCTGTCTTGTGATCGTCATGGCGCTCTATCACCGGGGCAACAGCTGTCAAACCCAGTGCAGATTTATTTGACAGCGTTGCTGTGTGAGGCCACCCGGTAACAGCCCGGGTCGATCTTTATCATCCATCTAAAAATGACACGACTGACAGTGATCAAGGGTCTCAGCTTTTTTTATCAGCTGCCATGGGAGAAAGGGAGCTGAACGTGTGTGAACACTGTGATGGATGTGATAAAAGCCAAGTTTATAAAATGACATTGATTTATGAACCTGCTTTTCAACTTAGTACTAGGAAAAGTGAGAAAAACAAAGCGAAGGATCTTTTATTCTGTCTGAACTGGTGGCTAGTCATGATAAAATAGCCTGGACATGTGTTAACTTAATGCTAACACCATTGTGCTAATCTGTTTCAGCTAGTTTTCATTCATGATTTTCCACACTACGTTCTGTTAAAGGATTCAATGCAGATATGATTAAACTGAAAATCAACGCTTTCAAAAATCTCAAGATATGCATTTAATACATCTAATTCTGTTTTTAACATCAGGGTATTAAGGAAGATGTGTTGCTTAGTACAAGAATTTTCAGTAAAAATATTTCAGAATTCTTTTCACCCACAACCAATGCTAATCCCATCATGCTAATCAATTCTTGCTAGTTTTCTGACTAAAGGACTTACATAAGCCGACTAGATTCACTCTAACTACATTACTATATTTCACTATAACTCTATACCTCATTTCTGATCATGTAGTCATCAGTATGTGCTTTGGTTGTTGTAATCTTGTGTGTTGTGGAGCATTTGAATGTCTCGGTGTGTGTTTGCTTTGTGGATGAAAGTCAAAGACGGGATTGAGCGATTGAGATTTGAAATGCAGATCTGGTTCGTTTTAAAAAGGGCAAAACAACACCGCTGGGAGCAAGGCAAGCTCACGTCCGTCTTTTATCAAATTTTCATAAACACACACACACACTTACACAGCTGCTAGCACCCGAGGGGAAATACTTTCTTTTGTGCTCGTGTCCTTGTGTCTCTCCACACTCTAAAGGTTACAACATTTGGGATAAGTGCAGAAAGAGATGAATTCCTAAACCGAGCCGTCCATCAGCCTGACTCTCTCCAGAGAAACCAGACTCCTTTCCTGAGTTTCTGCTTTTCTTCCTGGATGAAAACCCAGCAATTGAAACTGGACCTTGATGAACCAGAGCTGAGCTACCTACCGATTACCATCTCCCCAATGCTGGAGCTGCCAATCACCTGCGTCCAACTAAAACTCATAACTTAGAATCTCCGACCTCAGACTAGGAAAAACCAAAGAAAATGCTCCTTTGACTTGGAATTCCTACTCAGAGTTCAGCAAGTGACAGCAAATCGATATCGGAGTCTACAGTTCACTCTTCTGAGGAGAAACATATGTCACTCACCAACGTAGACATGGAGTTGCTGTGGTTTTTCCTCCACTTTGTAGCTTGACTGCTTGGAAGCCAAAAATGATGTAATTCCACTTTCCCACGTTGAGGTCGAGTTGAACATAGTATAAGAATCCTGCTGGGATTCTGGATGACAGACTCAACATCTCCAATCACATCCCACCAACTGCCAGATTCTGCTCTACATCAAGAAGTCCGTCTTTTCTGCTCGAACGCATACACAAGCCCAAGAAATTATTTACAAATTTCACTACTGCACGTCTGTTCTTGCTAACCTAGTGATGCATGGATACCTTCTATTTCAGATTGAGTATGAGTTCGTGGTTTTGGCTACTCGTTGATAGCAATACTTGATTGAAATGAGCCTCTTCCTTTGGATTTATTAATCAGAGATGTCACAGAACAATCCAGTTTGCTGTTTATGTTTCCCTGGAAAGCACACGTGTGTTCATGCACTTAGGCAACCATGCTCATTGATTTGAAATGAAATGCATTACCAACGACATCAGTTAGCTTGGATTGAGTAACAGTGCAGAAGATTGTTTTTTCTCGACTTTAAGAAGTGCCACTTTACCACTGTAAGTGACATCCTGCTCGTTTTCAGTTCATCTGTAGATATTTTTCTCTCACCTAGCCTTTTAGTGCTCGCTGTTAGTGAAGAACTCCTCACGCTGAGGCTCTTTATTTAACGCTCGGCTCCTCCTTTGATTGTAGGAAGTTCCTCCTGTTGATATTTTCTCAGAGAACAGTTTGCAGTCTGCTTTGTTTTTATCATTAATTGTGAAACATTTTACACTAGGGTTACTTCAGATGTTGGTATTGGGGCAGAAGAGGCAAAAGAGTTTTGCATTTACCTCCTTCTAATACACCAAACACTATGGTGTGTTAATTGATGGAGGAATACCGCCATGATTTGCACCCCTAAAGAGCAGAATGAGGCCAGTTTGATTATAACGTGTACACTGCTTTAACATGAGCTTACCATAAGCGTGTGTATCAAGATCCCGCCCTGTAATCCTAAACTGCCATCCCTTAATCACAAATGTTGCTGTAATCATGGAAATGGAATTAAATGTTTTGTAACAGAAGGTTCTGGAAGTTTCTCTAGGCTATCTAGCTTGAAAACCTACTAGCATATTAGCCAGCTTAAACAATGAAACACACGGAACAACAACGTTAGACAACTCTAGAAGAAAACTGTACATCTAACTCTGTACATTTAAACAATGTTTTTAACAAGTTAACAAAGTCCGCTCACTCGGTTATTCAGCTGCAATTTACTAAGAAACACTAAAAATGTCCGAGCCAGCATGACACTTTATATTAAACACCTCCTCCATTATAAACACCTCTTATTGCGTTTTCATTGAATTTTTTCTTTACTCATGAGGGAGCTAAGGAAATCATTTATGTTTACACGTACAGACGTTTACACGTGTTTACTATCCAGCATGAGTGAATTTTTGACAGAGGTTGTGTATTCTGATGACTCGGTCCTAAACGTCACCCCTAAGACTTAAAGCCAACATTAGAAATGAGGTGTGTGTATGACTAGTGAGGATTTTAGATTGGTTTGTGCCTGAGGTTGAAGAACGAGGACACACAGACCTGCTCACCGATCCTACTTCGATATGAGATGTTGGCTTCCTGAGTGGAGAAGATGATCATGCTGTAATAACGCCAGAGAGGGTTTCGCCTCCTATGAAAGTGAAATGAGGTTTTCGATTCACACTGAGCACTTGAACGTTGGACAGGGCTTTAGAGACTGCATGCTGAACGCAGCCTCTCCACAATAACAACATACTCCATTAGCACACACACACACACACACACACACACACACACACACATACACACACACACAGAGGCTTTATTCTGTAATGACACACAGGTGGGATTATACCTGAATTATACACCTTCTGCCTTATTTTAATTTTAATATAAACTCAAAAATATATAAAAATGCATTGAAATCTACATTTCCCCAGACTGCCGCCTCACTGTAAGCAAGGGAATCGATAATTATACGCTCATACCCCTTTTCCACCAACAGTTCTGGTTCCGTTCTGGTTCACACATCAAACTCTGAACTGTTTAAAAATTAATTGGCCAGAAGATAGCTGGTTTGTCCAGTGTGAACTGAGATGACGTCAGTGGGCGTGTCATTTGCTTGCAGAGGAAACAGCACAGCAATGAAAAAGCATAAATCAGGGAAATACCTGCAATAACAGAACAAAAGCTCGCAGGGAATCGATGCGATCCGCCGTCTTACTACACCGTTAACGTCTGTTGTGCATCGTATAACGGCCTTGCAGTTCCTCACTTACAACAAGATGCATTTGTTGTGTTCTTATCTCCAAGAAGGAGGAAAAGAGGCTGGTGAGGGTGCAAATGTTTACAGCTACTAACGGAAATGAGAACAGGAACTTGAATGAGTACAGGAATGAAAACAAAACATTAAATGTAACTATAAATGGATAAAAAGTATATGCCATTCTGTAATAAGTGCACAAATTGCTGTGGTATAAGAGGAATAAAACACTTTGGGACGTGCTGAATGACGTGACGGAGTGGAGTCCACCACAGGGTGGAGTTATTTACTGTTCCCTGAAGCAAGTTAGTTCCTGATCTTAGCTTTAAACAGACGTTCCCTCATCAGCCTCTCTTATTTCTCTCTCTTGAAGTCAATAACCATCCAAAGAACCCTTGAGAAACCCTTTTTCAGAGAGTGTATTGCATGTGCCAACATCTTCAGAACCCCATTCACGTTTCACTTTGGTGGGTTATTTTTTTTTTTTTATAACTTACACCATCCTTACATCACCGAGCGTAATGTTTTGCACTTCATCCTTTTCATCCTGCCGCCGCTGGAGCTCAGAACAGCAGCATCAATACTTTGCCATGTAAGGTTATTAGGGTTGATGCATAGCGCATGTTCCCTGCTATGCTAATCCACCCACAAGTGGAGAGAGATATCTGTTCCGATCCTGCACCCATCTCAGGCTAACGAGTGGCGTGTATCGCTTTCCCCTCTCTGAATAACTCAGAATAATGGAGAGGAGGGCTGTGCTCATGAATACAGCATGCTTCTTTCAATGTTACAAAGGTCAGGAGTGTAATTATTAATGCACTAATACATACACATACACTTAAAAAAAAAAGCCAGGATGCCTTACTCCTCTTCGAAACATTATGTTCCATACACTTATTAATAAAATTCATGTTTTATTCAAAAGTGTGTTCTCTGAAGGAAGGATCAAGATTTTTTTTTTCTGAGAACAAAACGTTCTCAACGACAGACCTTCAGTATATTGTCTTCAAACACAATACCAGAGGGCTTTAAGTAATTAACCCCAAGGTGACTTTATTCATTTTGTAATGTCATATCTGCAAAAATACTGCAATAACATCCCAGTCATGGCTTTAGAGCAACAACAGTGACATTCAGATGCTAATAACTCACCGAGTACAATGTACGTTACACACAGCTCAGCTTTAGCTGCTAATTGCTTAGGGGTGAAATTTAATCCCCAAGCATCCACACGCATCTTTCAGGGCTTTTAAACAATCAAGTCACAGGTTCAGTCCCAAACACTGGCTTTCCTGATCTTAAGAAAGAGTTAGTGTTGAGAAAAAGTGTAAGCACCACAGTATGGTGACGTGGAGTTATCATCACATCAAGTTAAGCATTTATCTATAACAAAATGTTTCATCTTTTAAAACGTGTCAAAAGCACAAACTCAAAAACGATCTGTTCTCCTTCTCAGCTGTGTCTTTTGTGTCGTAGGACGAGTTCTAAGAATTGAACTCGGAGAAGTCTTCAAAATCAACACTACTGATTGAATATAATACCAGTTTCACAGCTGTGTTCTGAGTGGCTGCTTCAGCTTTAATGTCGCACTATATAGCAACTTTATTGTCTATAATATTGGCTCAGTAAAAGTGACATGACTGGTCGTGGTTTTTTATACTGATATGAAAAAAAAAATCAGCTCACGCACACTGTAACAATAACAATGTTCATCCCAATCCTAGCTACTATCAGCTGACTGACTAGCCTAGCTTGCTCGCTAGAGTACATTTTATTATTCTTCAGGTGAAATAAAGATTGGTGTAATGTTGGTGATAAGGACCTCACTAATGCTCTTGTAGCTGAATGAACACAAATCCCCGCAGCCACGCTCCAACATCTAGTGGGAAGCCGAACAGAAGAGTGGAGCGCGTTATAACTGCACAGGGGAATAAATCTGGAGCGGGATGTTCAATAAGCACGTATGGGTGTGATAATCAGGGGTGCACATACTTTTGGCTGTGTAGTGTGCATGATTCGATGGATGTTTTGATGGAAAAAGAACTTTATGGATTAAAAAAGGAGGGGAGTTTTATGTTGTGCCTGAAGGATTACACGGTTCACTCGAGTTTGACTGGATTGAAGCTGTGGAAGATCAGCGCGTCGCCTGGAGCTGAGTCGAAAGCAGCGTCTCCAGGGGTGAAAAAAGCTCAAGCAAAATCCACTTAGCATGAGGGATGTGTGTTACCTGTGTTACCTCATAATTCAGCACCAAAATATCCTCCAAGTCCAAACTCTGGGCCAAACAACAGACGTGATGTCAGACGGAGAGGTTCTTTCAGACGGCGGGTCGAATTGCTTTCATCGAGGCATCTGATTGCAAATTGCATGTCGTACTTCGGGAATGACGAGCCCCAATACACTGACTGCAGTGTCCACTCTGCTGGAATGGAACTTTGATAAGGACTTCTCTGAGCAGCAGAATCAGAGTCGCCAAGCGCACGGCGTAAACGGAATTTCTCTCAGTGGAAGTGTGAAGATGAATTCAGGCTTGAAGTTCAGCGAATAAGGAGGCAGTGAGCACCACCGAGGTGCGTATTAAGCAGAACAAGCAGGAACAAGCCATTTCTGCACATCATATTCCAGTGACCGATGTCTTGCATAAGTATTCACTTACCCCTTGAACAGCACCATTTTATAGGAACTGAAATGGATGGACGTGGGATTTTAGGTCACGAATCTACGCAAAATAGCCCATAATCATGAAGTAGAGGGAAAAGCTACACAGTTTCAAAATGATTTATGAAAGTAATTATGTAGCTGTTATGAATTTATATAAGTATTCATCCCCCTTTTTATGGTGTGAAACCCTTAAATTAGTTCTGCTGTAAATAGCTTACCATGAAAAGTCACATAATTACGTGAATGGAGTCAATCAATTTGCGATGAAAGTGCCATCAATATAAATACAACTGTTCCTGCAAGACGTTTGATAGAGAGCATAACTAAGGTTGGATTGGCTCCACAACCCACAATGGATAAGCAGCATGGATGGATAGATGGATGGAAAATTAGAGCTGGAGGCTGTCCACCGAAACAGCGACTAGGTAAACAGGAGATTAGTCAGAGAAACGCCCCAGAAGCCAAGGCTGAACATGATGCTACCACCAGCAGGCTTTACCAGGCGTTCTCAGGCTGATTTGTGCCTTATATTAGCTATGGCCTTATAGTCAGTGTGCAAACAGATGAGCTGCTCTAAAACTGTGTGTGTGTGTGTGTGTGTGTGTGTGTGTGTGTGTGTTAGATATAATGATGGAGCTGCAGCAGAAAAAGTGGTTGATTACAGCACAGTGCTCAGGATGTCAAACATACCAAACACTACAGACACACACACACACACACACGCACACACACGCGCGCACACACACAGAGGTGTGGGTCTCGGTCTTGTGGTTAAGGGATACTGATGGAAATTAGAGCAAGAGGTTTCCAAATAGCCAAGTTAAAAAATTGAACAATGAGGAATCGGTGTTTGTGTGTGTATGTAGGAGAGAGACTCCAAAATCTTAATAATGACTGCGATGACACCATAAGCACCTCATTCCTTTTCTGCAGTGTGTGTGTGTGTGTGTGTGTGTATGCTGTGACGAACCACAGTGTGTAACAACCCTATCTGAACAAATCTGTCCTGAGGCGAATGTATTCACTGTAGGGGTGGAATGTCAGCCTGCAGGCTGTACCACACACACACACACACACACACACACACACCACGCCCAACATAGAATTCCAACTGTGAAATTAATCGAACTTGTGGTGTGAGAGGCAGGAAGCGGAACCAACCCAAACGACCATGTGTGTGTGGGTGTGTGTGTGTGGGTGTGGGTGTGGGTGTGGGTGTGGGTGTGTCTGTATTTTTTGAGTGTGTGAATCATTTTGTTTTTGTGTGTTTGATAAGAGATATTAAACACACAGTACATTTGCTGTTCAAATGGTTACATTTGGATAAGCTAGCTAATAACTGAGGCTAATGATTTTTCTAGCTAGAGGTCTTTGATGCAGGCAATATAAAGGCACTGTAACTATAGGAAACCAGATCAAAATGTCAGGAATGTCAACATTTACCTCAGATGTGTTTGAAACAGTACTAAAAAAAGGACTAAAATTACACTAAAATCATGATTGACATAAACCGCTAAGAGGAATTTATTGATGAAGCTGTATTACATTTAGAAAAGACTTCTAAAAGTAAGAGTAACAGAAAGTGTAAAGAACGCATAGCGCTGTTAACATATATGGTTGCTTAAGCTAACAAGCTAACATCAGGTAAATAGGACAACCGAACAAAGTTTCACAGAACATTCCAGTAACCATAAAAGTGTTATCTGGGTTGCCGGTCCAACTAGCAGCTAGCATTAGCCGTTCACTCGACTGCTACGTTTCCTCCAGAGGGAAAGAAAACGAATGTGTTCACTCAGTACAGATGAAAAAATTCCTGAAATTAAATCTGACTTTTCACTAATTGTGTCACTCTACATGAAGATTTCGGCGTGGTACTGGAAGAGAAACACGGGCCTGTATGAGGATCGTAACATGTTGAAGTTAGTTCTGTGGGTAAACATTTAAAATGCCTGTGAGGAGGAATAAACCTGACCTCTTCTCATTAGAGCTGTTTACATGTTTACTTTCCAGATGATTACACTCTGTCATTTCGAGCCCACCTCCATAATTCCTCAAGTGATATTAAGGAGGCATGCAGGCATTTTTTCCTTTAATTTCTATGAAGCATGTAGGCGGTGCCATTAGCAATATGTTTCATCCTGAACGTACATGCTACAGTGGGCTCTAACTAGCAAACCGAGGAGGAAGCTAGCAGGTGAATCTATGGGGACCTCATCGCGCTGACCTCGCATGAAAAAAAGGGAGAAAATGGGAGCTTAAGGACGCATAATTAGCATGCAGCTGCGAGGAGAGAATTAGCGAACTGCACAGTCCACACAAACACACAACGCCTGGTGATTCATCAGATTTAGCTTAATTATTCATTTCCTGGGAAAGGAGCAGTAATTGGGTGAAAACTGGGGAAGAAAGGAAGTAACAAACGATGAATGAGGGAAGTGAATGAGACTTCCTTGCTGAGTGTGTGTGTGCAGTAGTGTCATTTAATACACAATATTAGGCCATAAATCGGCCCCTGGGATCCACGAACACTGTGTGTGTGTTGGTGTGTGTGTGAGTTGTGTTTAGATTGGCCTTGTATAAACACTGTACATGTAGAAATTCTAATAATTCATTTCATTTATATTCACTGTACTATATAGTTTTATATATTTACATGTATACATATTGGTGGGGTGAAGGGACACTGTGAAGACGCAACTGACTTTGCCAGGAAAAATGAACACGCAATATATTTAATAGGTTATTTATAAGGAAATGGAATTACAGGAACCTCCAAAAATACAGGTCCTTCTCAATAAATTAGCATATTGTGATAAAGTTCATTATTTTCAGTAATGTACTGATAAACATTAGACTTTCATATATTTTAGATTCATTACACACAACTGAAGTAGTTCAAGCCTTTCAT
>JAQMYM010000021.1:841503-853276 GCA_030014255.1 Parauchenoglanis ngamensis
ACACACACACACACACACACACACACACACACACACACACACACACACACACACACACACACACACACACAGAGAGTTCCACCTGCGCAGTGATAAATAAATAAGAAGGTCCTGTCAAACACAGCAATGCAGACAAACCTGTCACGGAGTTCCGTGTGTGTGTGTGTGTGTCCCACTCTACACTCCTACCAACACACACACTTGTACACTTGTCTCTCAGTACTGCAGTGACATGAATAGACACGATATGTCTTCTGAGAATTAATCAGAAGACTGAAATTGTTTGTTAAAAAAAATTCTAAAGGGTATTAAAAGGGGCAGGGCTGAAAGGGCTGACAGGGGCAGGGCTGAAAAGGGCAGGGCTGAAAGGGGCAAGGCTGATAGGGGCAGGGCTGACAGCGCCAGAGTTGAGAGGGGCAGGGCTGAAAGGGGAAGGGCTGAAAGGGACAGGGCTGATAGGGGCAGGGCTGACAGCGCCAGAGTTGACAGGGGCAGGGCTGACAGGGGCAGGGCTGACAGGGGCAGGGCTGACAGGGGAAGGGCTGACAGGGGAAGGGCTGACAGGGGAAGGGCTGACAGGGGAAGGGCTGACAGGGGAAGGGCTGAAAGGGCTGACAGGGGCAAGGCTGACAGGGGCAGGGCTGAAAGGGCTGACAGGGGCAAGGCTGACAGGGGCAGGGCTGAAAGGGGCAAGGCCGACAGGGCTGACAGGGGCAAGGCTAAAAGGGGTAGGGCAGAATACATACTCATAATACTGTTTCAATCCTTTGTACAGTGATACAGTGACAGCAAATATAGAACTCACACAAAATGCATATACACAAGGCTGCTGCTAATTAAATAATTATCCAGTAATAAAATCATCAGTTTAAAGCATCAGTAATTTTCTGAACTGAATCCACTGTTAACATTTATTTGCTTTCCTTTTGCTTGATTTAGTCCACAAATATTGAACGTGTTGTATTTATAAAAATTACAATGAATGGAATGAAAAGATTCCCCCATGAGTTGCCAGGAGGAAGGAGGATGAGCACAGTGTCAGATGGACACAGTGGCATCAGACCCAGGCAATGAACAAACAGCTATGAGCAAGAAATGTGCATGTGGCAAAATCTGCAGGACCTATCACGGCTTAAAGATCCACCAAGCAAGGATGAAATGTCTGGTGGGAGCAGCAGCAACAAAACACCCTCTAACATCACGTCTGACAGGAGGTAGATCAAATGGCCCACAGCTAACATGACTTTACTGTGCAAGCAATTTTATAAAGATGAATACTAAATTCTGGAGGCACAGCGAAGAGAAAGGCTGATAGGAAGATACAAGCCATGATATCATTGTCAGCATCACAGCTGAACAGTTCCAAGAAGAGAAGAAAGGCTCCAGAACGCCTTTCAAAGAGTGGTGAGGCTCCACAACATCAGGCTCAAGAAGAAGAATGGCTTGGCTCAGCTAATGTGCATCCCAAGAAAGAAGATCAGCCAAATCGACATCTATGGTTCTGAGGAAAGGGCAGCTGGAGGACAAGTTCAGGTTCAGCATCCCAAGCACAGCCATCCCAACCATCACAGGAAAACCAGTCAAGGGTTTAGGGAAGGTTTGTGACAGCCCTCAAAGGTACATGACATCTATTCAGGTAACCTGCACAGTGTTGGATGGCTGGATGAAATCTGTGAACAAGGCTGGCCTAACAGGGATGTTCAACGCCGGGGTGTATCAACATGTCTTCTTAGAATCCTGTGACATGTCCTTGTCTATGCAATCACAATCTTGACAGTCAAAACCTTAGAGAGGAGGGTCAACAGCCACCTGAGAACATGGCTGGAGCTGCCAACATCCCTGAGCAGCATCACACGCCATGGACACACCACAATGAACAAATCCTTGGAAGGTAACAAGGCCAGAGAAATGGTACAGGGACTCACGTGATCTGAAGGTTGCTAAAACAGGGATCCAGGCTAGTGGGAGTGGTCTCACTCTCTTTTTATTCTTTTTTAAAAATTATATTTAATTGATTTTTTTTTAATAAATCTAAACCACTTATGTGAAATTCTGGATGCAATAATAATAATAATAATAATAATAATAATAATAATAATAATTCACTCCAGCCATGATATCTAGGTCTACACTGCAAGTAGAAATGAGAAAAAGCCTCTGCAGTTAATATTCTGCCATATAGCATTATAAATATTTACTTATATTGACTAATCCCCTTTGTTCCCCTTCTCAGCCCCTCATACATCTTCCTCCTGCTCTTTATATTACAGCTCCTGTTGTGATTTCTGACAGAGTCAGCGTGTGAGTTATTGAGCCACAACTCCTCTCCTCTAACTTCTCCACTGAAACACTTTTTAGTCTGTCTCTGAGAAATCATAACTGTTTGAATGCGAAGTCCCCAAAAGAAAGACAGCGACAGAAAGAAAGACAGAAAGAGAGATAGCTAGAGAGGGAGAGTGAGGATGAGAAAAAATGAGACCAAGAGAAAAGAAGAAAGAAAAAAGACAAAATCAGAGGGAGACGGAAAGAGCTGCATTGCCCTCTAGTGTTACATCAGCTGTGCTACATTGTTCCTGTCTGTCTGTCTATAATAATAATAATAATAATAATAATAATAGTATTTTTGTCTGAGCATCAATGTTATTATTGTTATCCCTTACTTACCCACAATGCACCTGTGCTCTCCTGATACCCCCAGTTGTTAGGTTTCTTTCCTGTGTTGAAGTGGTGTTAAATAATGTCATTAAGAATCTCAGTGCTTTCAGTCTATTCTGTGTGTTGCTGAATGGATAGAGAGAATAAAGAACAGATAGAGAAAAAGAGAATGACAATGATGAGGCGAGAAATGGGGTCATTGAGTTTCTGCCTTTATTAAGATCTAAATGGCTCATTAGTGTTAATTAACCACAGACTGAGAGAGAGAGAGAGAGAGAGAGAGAGAGAGAGAGAGAGGATGGAAACAAGAAGCTATGACAATTAGTGTCAGTTTGTCACTATAGCAACAATTAAAAAACTAAAGATGTTTACATCGTTTGAATAAAATTGGTATTTTGTTTAATTAACCATCTATCAACCATCCAGCAACAATCCATCCATCGACCGTTATCCATCAACCATCCATCAATGTTTCATCAGCCATTCATCATCATCATCATCATCCATTCATCAGGAAATTGTAAATAACTGAGCCAGAAGAAAGACCAAAGGAAAGAATCACTAAATTAGATGAGAGGAGAGAGGGAGAACCTTGGAGATTTCCTGGGAGACACACACACACACACACACACACACACACACACACGCGCGCGCGCGCGCGCGCAGGCTGTAAAGAGAGTTGACGCTGATGGTGTGATGTGATCCTCTCTCGTCTCGATCTGAAGCTCTGATAGCATTCAGCATTTCAGGTAGGATTATAATATGACTGTATACAATGATTTTATTTCCGTACATTTTGCAGATTAGATGCAATCAGAATATGATGTTTTATCTTATCTTGTAGTGATCATTTTCAATTAAGATAAAAGCAACAGATTTCCCTTCATAATATATTTGGGAATTTTGTCATTTCTAAGCATCATAAGTAAGTACAAATATCTTCATTTATTATTATTATTATTATTATTATTATTATTATTATTATTATTATTATTATTATTCATTGTAATATTTTTATTTTACTGTTTTTATGAGGGTGTGGTCTGTAAAACATTTGATATCTTTGCATTAGATGTAGTTTACTGCAACATTTAAGCTTTTTTTTTATTTATCAAATTTAACTTTTTTTAATGAAATTACTCGTACTAAATGAACTTATCCTCTCTTTGCAGTTACTAAGAGCAGCTTGCTTTATTTATTGTATTTGTATAGTTGCTATTATGTTATTATGTTTAAATTCCTAAGGTTACATGTCAATTTAGATATTTTAGGGTTCAAAAGGTCAACCACAAAGAATTCTTTTTCTTTAACGTTTTCTGAAAAGCTAATTTTATAATGATAATTATATAATCATATTACATTTGATAGTTTACATACAATTCCATAATTATAATGTAAGCAAGTAAAGAAAATGTTTTTACTAAGAGACTGAACTGGAGACACATGAAGTTGATGATGCTAATTATATAACATTATAATTAAAGGGTGTAGCAAAGAGGGAGGGATTGTGGCCCAGCTTCCATCATACAGCTCCTGAAATATAATAAACAGGAAAGGTTCTGGACAACAGAGCAGAGTAGTGAAACTTTGGCAACCCCCTGGGGGAGCTATGAGACCAGGGACTGGTTAAAACTGGAAGTGGAAGCCAAACTGGATTAAAGCACATACAAAAACTGGAACTGGATCAGGACCTGAGACCGGGAATGGAATGAGAAAATAATTGGAACTGCATCTGAGTCCAAATAGATCTGAACCCAAGACATTGACTAGAATTGGATCACGTGCCCGGGGCACTTACAGGCGTACTGTACTGTGGTGTAAGCAGGATGCAAGTTTGTGTACACAGTGTGTGTTTTATTAGAGTAAATCCAGTGAACATCATGAAAGTCCAATAGGGGGCAGGGCACAGGCAGACAGCAACAAACCAGAATGATCCAAAAAAAAGAGACAGGAATAGAAAATAAGGCTCAGGAATGCACAATTACATCGAGGACGAATTCACCACTAGTCAAAGGCACAAGAGGATACAAATAGACAAACAGATTAAGAGCTAAAGAGGGACCGGGTGGGCACAACTGGGAAGTAAACTAATGACAAAATGGGGACGAGACAATACTAGAACCAAAACACAGACACATGGCAAAACAAAACAAAAGCACATGAGCTAAAATCAGTCTGGATCAGCGGCTGAGACGGGTCAGGACCAAGAAAGAACTGGCCAAGGATGGGCTTGAAACTGGGCCAATATCGAGCTATAAAATAAACAAGGACTGTAACTGGGTCAGGACATGAGATATGTATAGTGCAAGAAATGGCCACGAAAGGAACTGGAATGCCATCAAGGGTCAAAGTGGTGTTGCCAAGGGAGAAACAAAGACTGGACCTGGAGCAGGGGCTGAGACAGACAGGGGACTGGAGCTGGCCAAGAAAGGAACTGGAACTCCATCAGGGGACAAAACACATCTAAGGCAAAGATAGGAACTAGAATTTGATCAGGGGCTGAGACACATGTAAAACTGGAACTGGTTAAATAGGCACAGGAACTGTGTCAAGGGCCAAAAAAGATCTGAGGCCATGCCAAGGATTAGAACTGGAGGGCTTGGAGTTGTCCTGTGCATCAGAGACAAAACAAATCTAAGACAAAGAAGAAGACTAGATCTGGATCAGGGGCTTGATCAAAAAAGACCTGGCCAAAAAAGGAACTGGAACTGTGTCAAGAGCCAAACTGGATTGGAGACAAAGAACAGGACTAGATTTGGATCTGGGGTGAGACAGATACAAGACTGGAACTCGCTGAGACTGGGACTAGAAATGCATCAGAGGTGAACCTACATAACGAACAGAGATGCTGGGACTGATGCATGGACAGGAGCACAGATCAGAGATCAGAAGCAGGTTTTAAGACTAAACATGTGGCAGAGGCTTACTTGACTGAATCGTTGAAGCTTCCACCCAGGTATAGTTTAGTGCTGAAATAAACACGACAGCTCTGTCAGGGGGCAACTTTTAAGTGCAAGATTTTCGTTTATTCTTTTTCTTTTTCAGTTCTTGGTAGTGGACTCAGACATTTTTAGTATATTATGTTGCCAAACTTATTGCATTTTCTATCACTTAACAGTTTACTGGCCATGCCGTCATCATCGTCTCCTCTGGAGCTGATCGCTCTGGCTGAACACTCTCTCTCTATTGCTCGTTCTCTCTCTTTCTCCCTCACTCCTGAGCCGCTCAGTCCCTACACTGATGGTACAGTGCTCAGCCTTTCGTGGCATGCTGGAACAGCACGTAGTACCTTTGACCTCTACCGCAATGCCATCATGCTGATCTGCACCGGGGGCAGTGTGCTGATTGGTGGCTTGATCTTTACTGGCCTCTACTTTGCTGGAATATCCAAGACATACGCCAACATCCTGGGCCCGGTCATGCTGTCGTTTGGACTCATGGTGCTTATCATCGGCATCGTTTTGGTTCCCATCACACATGAAATGAGGCAAAATGCATTTAAGAGAATGTGCAGCTGGTATGGAAGTCAATATACTGTGTAGGGCAAGAAGAGAGGAGCTTCACAGGAGACATGACTGTATATTCCATTTAATTCAATTCACAAAGCAGCTTTACAGAAATCTGGATGTACATTATGATCCTAACGAAGAAACGAGAGATGACAGTGGTGAGAAAAAAAAATCTCTGAGATGACCTGAGGAAGGAACATTGAGAGCAAACTGACCACATCTTCTGGGTGACACCAGACAGTGGAATTATAAACCATTACCTTCTGCAGGTGGAGAAGAGTGAAGATAAACAGTACTGCAGGAGCAGATTGGGCCGTATTCAGAAAGGGTGATTTTATCCAAAAATTGCATTGATATTCACACTGTTGTAGTTAGAGTTACAAAACATCAGGGCTAGAAAATGAAGAGTGAAGAAGGATTTTCTTCTTGTTCTCAAATTTGAATGTGATTAGTGACGTGCACATTTTCAGTATGAAATCCTCACTACACACACCTCACTCTGAATACGGCCCATTACGGCTATAGGTCCGGTTATGAGCACAGGATGAACTTTATTATTACAGTAGATACAGCTGCACTGGAAATACACTGCACCGAATCACAGCATCATGCATTTCTGCATGTACGAGGACCACATGTTCATTTTCAAATAGTAAAGTGCTGAAAGTGCCACACTAATAGCTATTAAGCCAAATGGAAAGAGATATTTAAGCACAATCAAATAAATGATCAGCGCTCTGCACGCTCAAATCAATACTCAGCCATCAGAAACTGATTTTGATGCTCTGAGTGCTTCAGCTGTAAGATCTTCACTCAGAGCTCACACTAAACAGGAATTGTTTTTCAGACATATGTACTGTATATCACCTACTGTAAAAAGTTTTATATAGACTAAAATACCTTTTTTTTATTGTTATACATCCTGTAAACAGGATTACCATAAACACTTCATGTGAATGAGATCAGTGAGGGATTTGAACAAAGTGACTGTATAACATGATCACGTGCTTCGGTCAGTCTACCCATAATGCACCTCAGTGAACAAAAACACTGTACATATTATTTTTATGATGAGAATTACTTTATATGAAACATTAAAGACACTGTACTTGACATTGTCATGATTTAGCTTGCAAATGAGCTTACAAGCAGGGTGGCAGGCTTTGTTACTTCAACAGTGTAATAATACACAAAAAGGTCTGAGTAACAAATTGTCGTGTATTGTGTATTCCTCTAGATTGCACATAATTACACTTAATTACAGTAACATGAACTGTAGTGATTACGTCTGTTAATCTTAAATACAAGTGATAAATATGAGTAATGAGAAGTATGAGTAATTAAACATGAGTACTCTAAACAGCAGTTATTACTCTTGATTAGTTTATGAGTAACATATACTGTAGTAATTACTGTTACTTTTAACATAAACATATAATCATCACTTTAATTGTTCTTAAAGATCTTAATGTGGCAATTAATTGTAGAAATGACTCTTAAGAGTAACAGATTTACTGCTGATTATGCGATAAAGAAGTGTGGGATTGACCTGTAGTTCTGTAAAAGCTGTAGTAAAGAGAGCGTAGAACAGCTCACACCAGGCTGTCTTACACTTTTCAATCCACCTTTGATCAGCATCTCAGCTTCATTAAACAAGACATTTTGCTTATTGTACTTATCCTCCACCCCCATGTGACCAAACTGTATTTATTATAGTGTCTCTGAAACTGCATGCCGTGAACGTATGAGCACAGAGGAGATGCTCACAGCTAAAAGAAGTGGCTCCCGCATGGAAGTGGACCTGACCTTCTGGCACATTTGCTTAGTTCACATGTTTGCATGCAGGTTCATTTGCCTGGCAAATGTCCATATGGGGTGAAATAGTGACAACATGGGAGAGAAACTTCCTCAGGTGCACCAGGAAGTGCTGATAACGTGAGTTTAACACA
The DNA here is from genome assembly GCA_030014255.1 of Parauchenoglanis ngamensis. Taxonomy (NCBI): domain Eukaryota; kingdom Metazoa; phylum Chordata; class Actinopteri; order Siluriformes; family Auchenoglanididae; genus Parauchenoglanis; species Parauchenoglanis ngamensis. The sequence continues at coordinate 849,617 of JAQMYM010000021.1, forward strand.
CATACACAGAGTGTTTACACAGGATGTGATAAGGGCGGATTAAACTTTGTATTAAATTTGTGTTAAAGACATGAATTATAAACATATAATACAGGTGATTCATGATAAATGCACCATAATTTTATGACAATACGGCAATTAATTAATTTTTTAAATAATTAAGAGAAACAGCTGTTCATGGCTAATTTAAGTGGGATCAGGGACTAGATTAAATGTAACTAAAGGCTAAAGCCTAAAATAAATCATGTCTTGTTTTGTAAAACATAAAAAATTGAAATTGTTGGCAAATTGCAGCGGTATAAGACGAATAAATCACTTTGGAACGTGCTGTTACAGATAACAAAGCAGTAACTCTGCTTCACTACACCACTGTAACAGCAGCACGCACGCACACGCACGCACACACACACACACTGATGCAGACAGAAATAGCGTGTTTTGAGGAGGTTTTTTGGACTCGATGGCTATCCATAAACAGGAGCCTGCACCTGGCGCGCGCTGTAGGAGGTGCAGATGACGTCACGCAGGGCGGTTACCTGTTGGTAAGGTGGTTTAAGGCGCCGGCGCGCGCTCCGAGGCTCCTCAGCATCCTGAGTGATGGAGCTGAAGAGGATTATAGGGCAGTGCGCGCCGCTCTTCTTCATGGCGGTGACCTTTGACCTGGTGGGCTTCATCCTGCTGCTGGTGGGCCTGTGCGCGTCCCCGCAGATCGGAGGCCTCTGTTACGGGGATTTCCTGGCGCTCACCGGCGCCGTGCTCATGTTCTTCGGCCTGGGCATGTGGGTGATGTGGTACGCGGGGAACATCGGCGCAGACGGCAGGAGCAGCGGCTTCAGGCGGATCAGCAGGAAGCTGTCGCAGCGCCTGAGCTCAGTGCGGAGCCGAGGAGGCAGCGGGAAAGCCGTGCAGCAGCACGAGCAGGAGGAGCTGGAGGAGAAGGAGAAGCAGGAGGAGCAGGAGCTCGAGAAGCAGGAGGAGAAGGAGCTCGAGAAGCACGAGGAGAAGGAGGAGGAGGAGCAAGAGGAGGAAGAAGATGGGGGGAAGAGCGAGAAAAATGGAGCTTACATCAACGAAGCCTACGAACCTGCGGACAACGAGACAGTCTGAGAGCAGGCGAGTTCACTCTCATAATAATAATAATAATAATAATAATAATAGCCTGTTAATAGCAGGATTTTTTTTTAGCGTGTGTACTTTATATTCTACTCACTAGAAAACTATAGTATTTAGAGGAAGCTGAAATAAAATATAACACCATTATTCATACCATTATGAAATACAACAACAATAATAATAACAGTAATAATAATGTATATATATTTTTATCCTAATGTATTCCTGGTCTAACAGGGGTTGTCTTGTTTCTAAAAATGTATGTTATTAATAAGAATATAATATATTAATTATAGGTTGCATAATGCGATGGTGAATGAAATGAAAATCTTAAAAGAGCGAGAAAATAGGAGTGAATTGATTTTATTTCTAGAGGAATCTGGACCCTCGGTGAGTGTCGGAACGCTCACGTTTCATGAAATGAAAGTTACGTTGAAAAATGATAATCTCTTTTGCGATTTGTTTACAATAAAGAATAAAAAAACCACCTGACTCACTCTTATAATTCACCTTTACACTGTTATAGCGTGCGCACTTCCTGTACATATGGGCTAACACTATTACTAGACTACTATCATGCTTATTAATATTAACTGTAATGCAAATATTATAGGCATCCTGTTAGCATTAGTACTAATAATAATATTAATAAAGGCTCTAATGATGAGTCTAAAGATAACAGAAATATTCATAAACCAAACATATGCCTAAAAATAAACCGTATGCACTAAGACTAGTAATAAACTGCAGCATGAGCAGCTCCGGTGGTGCTGTTCCAGGGTTTTTATTTCTTTTGCTAATAAATGTAGAAGAAGTGTGATTGTGTGCCTCAGATCTGTGATGTTGTGATGTTTTCCACACATTTAATTAGTGGTGCTGAATTATTGATATAAATCTGATACGTGTTCATGTGACTTTAGTGTGAAGAGTCAGATTAGATTTCATCAGACGTTTCCACCACCTCCATCGCAGGGATAATTAACGTGTCAGAAAGAGGGAGGTGTTTTCCACCTTACAGGCTGGTGCTCAGGTGAACACACACACTGTAACCATCCTGTGCACTGACATGTAAAGTACGGAAGGATGCAAACTGCAGACGTGACGTGTGAGAAGCTCTGTTTGTTTAACACGTGGAGCGCTCAGCAGCGTGACGTCTTCAGGCGAATTCAGACTGTAGCAGCACATCAGTCGCTCTACAGGTGCAGACCACATCATACATGCAAAAACAAAAATAGAAAAGAACAGAACTGCTCTTCACTCTGAACTCACTAACGCTAGTCTAAAGCTCAAACACATCAGGAAATGTTTATTACAAGTTTCTGTATCACTCAAATTTAAAACCCGCAGCAGTGACGGTGTTCAAAAGGGACAGACGGGAAAATCTTCCCAATACATAGCATCCCATGGTGCGAAGCTATAAGGACCTGTTGCTATGGCGATAGCATATATATATAGCTTATGCTGGAATCTATAATAACAAACATTGCATGTTGCTAAGGCGATAACATCACCTGCATTCCTGATGGTAAAACTATAAGGACAAAAGCGATATTTCCAGGTGATAGCATAACATGTTGCACAACGTGAGAAAGTACACGAACCAAGGCAATGTGTTGCCATGGTTACACGTGTCCATACCACAGGTGATGTTAAAAAGTAGAAGGTAGCATGTTGCTATGGTGACAGCATCACATGGCACGTAGCTGATGTTAATAACTACAAGCGTAGAGGTGTCGTTGCCATGGTGATAGCATCCTAGGTAGCATCTATACGACATTACCTATTTTTCTTAAAACTATAAGAATAGAGTAGCATATTACCATGGTGACAGCGTCACATATACATAGTGTCTAATTTCAGCAGTGCAATGTGTTATGCTGTCACCATGGCGACGTTTGTTCTTATAGTTTTTAAAATCAGCTATGCTATATATACAACTTACAATACTTTGTAGTATTAGATAGTATTACAATATTACAATAGTCTTCAGATATGTGTTTCTGTTGCAACATATTGCCATGGCAACAGCATCACATGTTGCAATAATAACACATATCTGATGTTAAAACTATAAGAACAGAGGTGGTGTGTTGCCATGGTGACAGCACAGCATGTTTACACATTTACAGTGAGAGGCAAGACTTCAGTTTGATTCGTAAGCATTTATTATTCCCATTTATTATTCCGCGTCTCCCCTTCAGAGATACACTCAGATTTACTTCCAGCTTTTCCAGGAGTGAAGTGATTTATTTCTAATAAATTAAAGGCACAGACATTTCTGACTTCCACACGTCTCTCTTACTCAGATCTACCCCTTCTGGAGAATTTAACAAGAAGCGATATTCTGAAAAGCAGTGTGTGTGTGTGTGTATGTGTGTGTGTGTGTGTGTGTGTGTGTGAGATCACATTGTAATCACTCCTTTTTGTGTTTTCAGGTTGACTACACGTGGAGGCTCTCAGGAAGGATTTGATCACCTCAGGAAAACAGAACTTGTGTCTCATTTATTGTCACTTTATTTCACTCTGTTTCTGCCACACACACACACA
>JAQMYM010000021.1:876082-886387 GCA_030014255.1 Parauchenoglanis ngamensis
ATGTCTTTGGACTTTGGGAGGAAACCGGAGCACCCGGAGGAAACCCACGCATGCACGGGGAGAACATGCAAACTCCATAAAGAAAGGCACCCAGGAACCCAGGACCTTCTTGCTGTGAGGCGACAATGCTAACCACCGTACCGTGCCGCAGCACACGCACATTTCTGTTTAACTGCCAGAGTGTATTGTTTTTGTGGTAAAGATTTTTTTTCTTCTACGTGCTTCTATGTGTTACGTGATTTTCTTGGAGGAATTCTGGCATGTTTGTAACTCCAAAATGACCTGTGTGTGTGTGTGTGTGTGTGTGTGTGTGTGTGTAAGGGTTAAATATTACCTCTGTGCCAAATTGCAATGTTGAAATCATTTTGTAAATTTACTGATGAATGCCTTTAATGCTAATTGTGTTTTAAGGAGTGTATCCAAAGTGGACTGTAGATTCTAGATTTCAGTGTGTTAACCACTGAACCACAGAACAATTAACAGACAGACAGACAGACACACACACACACACACACACACACACACAGACACACACACAGAGTGAGACACACAGTCTCTCTTTCAGTTATTAAAATGGCTTGCCATAGCTATCAGTCTTTTTCTTCTCTCTCATCTAGCTGCTGAAGGGTTTGTGTAATGGAGTGTGTGTGTGTGGTAGAAAAAAAAGGCAGGGACAGGGAAAGTGGAGAGATCTGAGGAATCAGCAGAGACGTGAAAGAGTGTGGAGAGAGAAAGAGAAAAACAAAGCACTGACACTTAAGACTCCTTCCATAAATGTTAAATAAATGTCTCATTACAGAAAATAACAATATTTTGCATTTATTATGCATTTATGCAGTGCATCCTCTGTACTAGGTCTCTGTGATTGAGCTGTTACTATAGAAACATACTGAGGTAATAATTTTATAGAGCTAACTGAGAATGCTAAGTGCTTAGCTAATACTTCTATCAAGCTAACTGAAAACGCAAAGGTAAAGATCATCATTCGATGACTCTGAGAAAGCTAAAGTGCTGAGAATCTTAAGCTAATAAAGGCTATGGGGTGTTTAGGTCTAAGCAAGGTGTTAGTCTGGAAAAACTCCTTTCCTTGACATAACAGTGGGCTCAAGCCCAGGCTAAAATCAAACAAATGGAAGAAAGCTGAATGGAATTTATTTGGCTTGTAAAATAACGGGTGAACATTCCTGAGCCAGATAAACTTAAGCAGGTGACCTAAGTTCAGTATTGTGGGTTTTATATTTAGCTTCTGGAGGAGTAACATTTTTCCCTCCTACGCTGGACTAAAGGTGTACCTTTCAGGATATTACAAGATTTTACTTTGTTGCTGACAGGAAGAGAGAGAGTACTACAGCCTAAAAACCTAGCAGTAATAATGAGTGTTATTGTCCAGTGTGGCTACAGTTTATTGATCAGCCTATAAATCCACGTCTATCACATTTTGACTCATTCGATGAGATCAAATCTGTATATGAAGAGAGAGGTCACAACGTCTCTTGTGAACTGCTCTGCCACTGCTTGTAATAATTCTTCCTCAGCTTGTCAGATCTATGTCGAGCTGATCTAAGGCCACTTATAATAATGGTTTGCTCAGTAAACGTTCCCAGATAGACAAAAACTAACATTTTTAAAATGTAAATAAATGCAAACAAGTAGAACTAAGTGCCAAGACCCTGATGGAGAGGCAGAGAAGAAGTCTAGTCTTTCCTGTCACTAATTTGTATGGCACATACTGTATACCCTTGCAATATACTTCATACAGGAAGAAAGCTACTAAAGAAGAATGTTGTCACTCATTTGATCTTGATGTGAACGTGACTCTCTTTGGATTAGTTCCAAAATCGAATCAGTTCATTATGATGACAATTCAATATAAATTATCAAACAATTAACCACTCTTTCAATATATCAAGCTAATGAGTATCTCAGACACAGACACATCTAGTGCCTGAGACGTCAAACTTTACATATGTAATGTTAGCTACATGAATATACGTTATGTAAACATTATATACACCTTCATAGAACACATTAAGAAACCTTTAGACATTAAATGGAAACAAATGTGCATCATTTTTCTAAAATGTATAAAAGCTGTATTGGGGTCACAACTGAACTCAAACTTAAAGATTAAAAAAATTCCAAATTTAAGGACAAACTCCACATTCAAATCTGAACCCAAATTTAAAGCCAAATTTAAAGTTAACGTGAACGCTGACACTGTATTAAAACATTTCATGTGGCAGGAAAGTGCATGAGCCCTGAATGTTCTGTGACAGTGTGTCAGTGTGCATCAGGCTTTAAGGATGGCTTCATCATCAGTAGCTGCTGACTTATTTTTCTCTTTTCTTCACTTTAATGGTAATTATACATAATGCCACATGATGAACCAAAAACGAAGCTCCAGCTACAAATGTCAGCCAGTGAAGCCTTGTCTTTTACCATGTTTCTTTTGTCCCTACAGACAGGTCACACTGTGCCTGATCAGATGAAGAGAGCTGAACCTTCTTTTGTGTGTGTGTGTTTCTTACTGCAAGAGTCTTTTGGAGGGTTTCAGGGAATTCTTATTGCCATGGCAACTTTATCATGTGCTTTTTTTTTGCTTGTTTGTTTCAATGCCAGGTGAGATGTCTGGCTCTGGAGTGTTTGTGTGTCTGTATTAGTGTGTGTTAATATGTGCAAGACTTGATGTCAAGGATGTTGCTTTTTTTTTTTCAAAAGTGTATGTATGTATGAGTTTTTGTACCCTTGTGAGGACCAAAGGTCAGATTTTACTATCCTTATGAGGACCTTTTGGATGGTCCTCACCATTTGGTGGTCCACACAGCAGTTTTAAAGGTATTGTAAACAAAAATAAGAAAAAGTGAAAGAGCCAAAAACTTTCCTTTTCATCACTGAGGTTAAGGTTAGGTGCAGGTGTAGTGTTAATTAGCTGCATTAAACATCATGCAGTGGACGGTCCTCACAAGGTTAAACCAACGTGTGTGTGTGTGTGTTTGCACTATGAAGTCGGAGCCCATGTTACCTAATGTTTACGTGAATAGAACGAGTATAAACAATATAACACTGGCATGGTCAACTTATTTAGACGTTTATTGATCAGCCTGCTAATTCCATCACATTCAGCCAACCCGCATTCACTACTGAACCATTGGGTTACTTTTGTACTGATGAACACAACTGTTCACTGAATGACATAGCAAAGACAACTAGCAAGTGAACCTTAGTGGCTATTGAGATAGGAGCTATCAAGTTAGGCACATAAGCTAGCAAAATTAGGTTGAGTCTGTTAGCTACTTAATTATAACCACACAGAAACTTGACAGATAGCTAATTCCAATTTAGTAGGTCATATTTTGTAACCAGTTTTGCAGTCATATTTACATTTTCATTTATGTCATTCGGCAGACGCCCTTATCCAGACATCTAATTTTATACAAGCGAGCAGTGAAGATTAACGGCCTTGCACAAGGCCCCAGCCGTGGCAGATTGGCGGTGCGACCTTCCGATCACTAGTCCTAGGTGCCTAGCTTTAGAGCTACCACAGACCCCATATGAACCAATTTTTTAAGTATGGGATTCCATTATGAAGCTAAACAATGTCACACCTGATATCTTCATTATTGTCCAGTCACCTAGCTTTACTATTACTATACGACATTCGACATGAGCTGGATGAATGAAAACCACAGACATTTGTTTTAGGCTCTACCCTCTCACTCCACAGAATCAGCTGTCCAACAACTGGCTTGATATCCCATAATTAATTTTAATTCCCATCTAGTTAAATTTTCCTGCGAAATTCTGCTACGCCATTACGAGGGGGATTTCCGTAGTGGTTCAGTTATTCATTGCAGTGAGAAGGACGTCACTATCAGAGCAGGTCTTCATGTCTTGTGATGTTGTTACGAGTCTCAGTGTGTCTTGTGATGCTTTTGTAAATAAAATGACCCTTTAGAGAATCTGCCTCAGAAACTCTTTATTCATCAAAGGTACAGGGTACACAAGAAACACACACAAGAACACACCATGCCAAATATACAAGAACAGATGAATACAGGTTACAATAACATTCCTCCTTGCATCAGTGATGTCTTGGAAGTTACATTTTTGAAAAATGAAAATAGCAACAATGAAAAACTAATACAAAATTCCATTGCTGGTAGCTATCTAATTACCAAGTGAGTCTTGATGGCTATGAAGATAGCTGCATAAGCAGTAAGAATATCAAGTAGTATATTAGGTTAGTTAGCGGTCTGTGAGCACTGATATTGTTAGCTGGGCCTTTTCTTTTGTTTTTTATGAGACTGCTCGAACAGAGCGACAGAGTTTTCTGCCATGTTTATAGAAATGTCATTAACATTAACATTAAATAAATAGCTAGCTGGCTTTGCAAGCAGCAACCATACCTACAACCATGTCATCTTTTGAAAGGCATTGAGCCTCTTTTGTGAAACACAAACTAATCTCATACATTGAGTCTGGAAAAACATGGTCATTTGTATACTTTCATGTTTACTGTCATTTCACAGAGCACAAGTTCTTGTTCACGTGAAATGTTGCGTATTCAGGTATAAGGTATGAGCAGAGTGTTTGCTAAGGAAGGCATTAACGTTCGGACTCCTTGCATGGCGTTGGAGTTCAGGCAGCCATGGGTTTTTTTCATAGCATGTTTTTTGAAAGTTTTGTGAGCAGAATTGTGGGACTGCTTTTAGCTATGCTGCCAAAATCAAGGAGCCGTCAGAAGACACATGGATACAGATTCCACAGTGTCAAGATTGTGCTAGATAATCATCACGTTATTTTGTGCGGCTAATTAGTGGATTAAGGAAAATTTGGCCAAACCGTTTTAACAACAGAAATGGAGTCTTTGTATTTTGACTAAATTTAGGGGTCATGTGGAGCGTCTGCAGTAGATTTGGTCCTCCTCCGGTTAGAGGAACTAGGCAGCATGTTTACATGCAACACATTTCTTATCCTTTATTTCTGCAAATTAAACAACCGCAAAGCCTGAGAAGGCAGGATTTACTTCTGTTTTCTTTCGGGCATTGCAGGAGAAATGACCACACTATGAAACTACACCAAATTCAGATATCCAGCAGAAATCAAAATGCTGTCCATCATCTATTTCTCTAGCTGCATGATATGACAGGGTTCTTTATGGGCAATGCATTATGGGTGGGAAACACTGTCCCACAGCCATAGAGAATAACACAATACTAGAAAATAGAAGAAGTAGTAAAATCAAGTAGTGGGTGGAGTTAATGTAACTGCCATAGTGTTCTTACTAGACTTATAAAATATATATATGCGTAACACAGATGAACATTATCGTCAATGAAAAATAACCTCAATTGAGAAATGTTAGAGCAATTTTTGGTTTCTTAAAATGGCTAATGCTCTAGTATTGAATTCTAGCATTTGGGACAGAGCAAGTAACAGGTTTAGATTTTGTTTAACTGCTACGACTTTGAAAAAACTGATAGAATTCAAATTAGGACAAAAGAGGTGTGTTGCCTAGATACAAAACAAGCCATAACTCAAAAGCCAAGTGTATTTGTAATGTAGGCAATATGACTTGGCAGCATGTGTCCTGTTGAATAGTTCCGGTGTCAATATTCCCACTGAATTTAAGGGATTTTTTAAACTGCCACATGAACCACATGGTGCCGTCAGAAGACCCTTAGCAGTAGTAACCATTTTAGCTGCGTCGTTACTGCAGAGCAGGTCAGCATACTGAATGTGTTGTTACCCAATAATGTATGCACAAACAGTCTGCATTTCAATGAAACAGCAACATTTGCATTTAAGCACCAAGTGAAGGGTCTGAAAAACAGAGAGATGAAAGAGAGAAAGGCAGAAAGGAGGAGGATGTATGTGAGTCAAGTCAAACAGTGAGAGCTCGCCATTAAACATGTAGATAAGCGCTGCTGCTAAGGTTTGTGTGCGCGCGTGCGTGCGTGTGTTATAATGGATTTTTGCATAGATTGCATTTATAATTTATTCAAATATATCAATGTACAGTTGCAGTCAGAGGTTTGCATACACAGGCACGAATGTCATCATGAAAATTAATGTCATGGCAGCATTTGGCTTTCATTGAATTTTTTTAGCTGTTCTGTGGCAGGATGATTGTACAACGTACATCGTTAATAGGAAAAATAAACAAGAATTTGTGCACAAGTTTTAATTTATTTGGGGTTTTCTGAAATTAGCGCAGGGTCAAAAATATCCGTACAGCACACCTGATATTTGCTAAAATGTCCCTTAGCAAGTTTCACTTTGACCAGATACTTTTGGTTGAATATTAGATATTTTAATAATAGTTTAATAATATTAGATATTAGATACCGGATATTTTTGATAGTGTTGAAGTCAGGACTTGTTTTAAGCTCATGTGTGTTTGGGATCATTGTCCTGTTGGAACACCCAACTGTGTCCAAGTTTCAACCACGTATATAGCAGATGATTTGAGGTTCTGCTGAAGAATTCTGAGGTTCTTCATTCTTCCATCCACTTCGTGCAGTGCAGCAGTTCCACTGGCAGAAAAAACAGCCCCAGAGTGAGATGCTGCCACCACCATGCTGAACAGCTGCTACAGGGTTCCTCTGTTCCTCTGCGCATTGCAGCCAAACAACTCATTCTGTGACCATAAAACTTTCCTCCAGAAGGTTTTTTCTTTGTCCATGTGCTCAGCTGCAAACTTTAGTTTTGGTGTGGATTTTGGAGCAGGAGCTTCTGTCTTGGACAGCAGCCTCTCAGTCCACGGTGATGGAAAACTCTCTTGACTGTAGACGGTGTTCCAGCAGCTTCCAGTTCGTGGCAGGCTTGTGCCTTGATGGTTCCTGGGTTGTTCCTGACCATCCAAACCAATTTCCTCTCAGTTTGGGTCTTCTTCCAGCAAAGAGGCTTGGCAAAGTGGCTACACCTTTCAATAACTTGCACTTACATAGTTATTTAAACTGATGATTTTAGAGTCTGCAAATGTTTATAAATGGCTCTAGTTGTGTAATCTATGATGCTCTTTCTCAGCTCTGCATTGTGTGTTGGTCACTCCAATAATGAGTGCTGTCAAACAAACCCTCTTTATGTGCACAAACAAGCTACCAGCTGTAGATAATCATGCTCACTAACAGGAAGAGGCCTTGGTTAAAAAAACTTTCATCACAACCAAATTAATAATCTAATAGGGTGTATGCATAATCCTGACCTTGTGTTGATTCCGGAAAAAAACCCTAAATAAATTAAGACGTGCATCAAATAGATAAAAAATAGTTGTTTTTCTATTAAAGATGTATGTTGCACAGTCATTCTGCCACAGAAAAAGAACAGTTCAAAGAAGTCATTGCAACCTCAATATTGCAATATGACATTCATTTATTTATGTATATACATTCTGTGTATGTAAACTACTGTCATCAGTCATGAACCTTCTGGATTTCACAGTGTTGTCCTGTCCAGCCTTTGCACTCTTACCTGGAAAAGAACATACATCAGTTGAATATGGAGGATCCTTAGCTACTTCTTCAGGAAGACTTTGTTCTCCTCTCCTTTTTTCACTCGTTTCTCCGATGCGGTTCTATCTTCATGTCTTCTCTGGCTTCTTATGTTGAATCTTTCTTGTCATAAGACTTGACTACTGAAAGTTGCTCCTTGCTAGCTCAATTCTTCCTTCTCCCAGGTTTCTCCTGCGTAACTCTGCAATGTTAGACCATTTCTCACCAAGCAGGCCACTGTGGTGCTTGTTAAGTCCCTAGTTATCTTAAGACTTAAGTACTGCAACTCACTCCTGACTGGCTCACTTCTGCTTCTCATTTTGAACCAACATGAACCAAACTCTCCTCGGTTGCCACATCCAGTACCATATCTCAAGCTCTTTGAGACACATTTACAGATTAGCTTGACCTTCCAACCTTCAACATATAAGGCAGTCAAACTTCTTCTTTCCATGAAATGATGGAATACAATTTTTATTGATGCCTTCAAATGCAGACTATAAGCAGCTGAACAAACAATAATCATGCACAAAAACTGTTGTATGTTTTTCTCTCATATTTACCCATTTATTAGCTTTGATCCCTGTTTCAACTAGACTGATGAGCAACAGCACAAGAGCATAACTACGTCAGCCATATTGAAAAGAAAGTCTGCCAATTAAACCATCCATCCATCTGTCTCCTCTCCTTCCTATCGTTCACATTAGCTCTCCATGCTCTCTCTCTCTCTCTCTCTCTGAGTGTATCCACCCTGTTCCATTCCTCGGGGGACAATAACAGTAGGGCGGTTGCTTCCTGCAGGATCCACAGAGACAAAACACACATAACATTGGACTGAAATCTTAATGAGAGTTTGACCCCTTTGTTACTGTAACTGCACATTCGCTCAAATGACTTTACTCAGACTGCTCCCTGAATCAGTGCACTCAGCGCATAACAGATTCACGATCTACTATTCTCAACTGATCTGCATTATTTGGTAGTATTAGCTTTGTTACTAATTTATTTAAATTATCAACAGGCTATTTCTGACACCAAGACATAGTGACTATAATGTTCTTAAAATAACAGTGTGCTTTCATTTGGCTTTTGGGTTGCCTTTTAGAAAATAAAGAAAAATTAGCAATCTTAAATTAGCAATTTAACAGAAGCACTAATAAAGATAAAATTTGGACTAGTTTATGCTCAAAGTATCAACAGGCAGGAAACGTGCCAACCTAGCTAGCAAACCTGCACTTATTAAAAAAATAAAATAAAATTTTTAACAACTTACAACTATTTTTTATGGACCCGGCATGGGTTGACTTTTTTGATTCCCTGCCTCCGCACACTTCCTCTGGTTAAATCCACTATTGAAAATCAGTATCTGCTGGATTATTGGCAGCATTTTTAGCATTCGATATGAAGCAGGTTTGGATGCGTTTTCAGTGCTTACGTTATATAACAGCCCTGCAGTCGCGTTAGCTCCCTAAAGCTTTCCTCAAACGCCTCTTCTTCTTCCACCCAGGAATACATGTATAAATACACTCATAGAGTCACACACACACATTTATTTTCCTCAATGTTCTTTCTGAAGCTCCAAATTATGGGCCAAGGCCTGCTGCCAGTGCAACACAATGTACACTTCAGGGCTCAGTTACTTTTAATTTTATGCTTTTATACAAAGATGGATATTCATTTAAGCAGCTGTTATTTTTATCACCCATAATTCTCACAGAAATGGCCATGAGCAGTGGGTCAGTTTACAAATTGACATTTAAATAACTGTGTAATGAAATAGAGCATAAACCTCAATATCATATGTAAGGGCATGTGTGTTTAGAGTATGTTATCTCACATGCTAAAAAATTATTTGACTACTTCTAAGTAGGCCACAACAGTTCCAAGGTATGATGGTACACCAGTGTACTCTGTCCCAAACCAGACATTTAAGATTTCTTGGTGACCCTTATGTGTTTACAATGACCTCTATAAGGACAAGCATTTGGGATACAGCCCAAGTCAGTCACTTTCCTTGCTCCCCTTCCGTCTCGGCTCTTGGCATAAACAGTCCTTGTGTTTGGAATGTAATCAGATTTGGCCGTCTGCCCTCAGAGGTCAGCTGGTTCAGGCCACTTTTAGCCAGTCATGTGGTCTGAAAATGCTAAGGCAGGACTGAACACACTCTGGGTAGAAACTGTTAATAAATACTTGATCATAATAAACGCTTGATATTGATTGTATGTGGTTTATGAGGTTTGTTTGCTCAGTTTGGTCATTCTCCAACAGATATAAAGAAGTCTAAACCCTTAATCGGTCCAAGCCGTCCATGTACAACCCTACAGCAGTGATGGCTCACGGCAGAACCAATTTAGTAAGCACCTTTTACTACCTTAAGTATCCTCAAGAAACTCTTTTTTTCCTAAGGTAGCAGCTTACAAAGCTCTTTGAAAGAGGATTAACTCAATCTGTTGGGGATAAAAAAAAAGTACACAATACAGGATTCTTATTTCTTCCATTATTTAAAAGTGAGACATTTTATACCATTATTATCAAACCTTAAACACTTGTGAGGAGGAAATCCTCACACTGCTGTTATCACATAGATTCATTTTCACACACACAGACACACAGACACACACACACACACACACACACACACACACACACACACACACACACACATAAAAGAGCTTCTGCCTTAAATGAAAGACAGTCTGAAAACATCAACACGCTGAATAAATGATGCTTGTAGTACATGTAGCGCCCCTTTGCCCTCCTGGCATTAAATGGGGTAGCTACCCTGGGTTCTCCTGTTTCATTAAAGTTTTAC
>JAQMYM010000021.1:927196-947080 GCA_030014255.1 Parauchenoglanis ngamensis
CCCCCTGACCCCGCGCGCTCGCGCACACGCACACACACACACACACACACACACACACACACACACACACACACAGAGGACAGAAAACCAAAGACAAGTTGAGAATTTGAATGTAATGTTTGAGCGATGACTCTCGAACACCCAGAGAGAGACAGAATGAGAAAGAAAAATAAATAAATGTAGGAGATCTGGGATTTTGTGTGACAGCAGTTTGTGAATCTCCAGCTGTTGGAGATTTATGATGTGTTAAACATCAGACAAAGCTGTAAATCCCGGCTTCACCTCCCTTTAACTGCAGGTACACACACACACACACTCATACACAAGTACCCTAGTACCAGTACGCCATTGGCATATAGTCATGGTCGTGACCTTATAGAACAACAACTTCAGTATACTGAGTTGCCGATCACACACACATACACACACACACACACACACACACACACACACACACACACACACACACACACAGACCAAACTCCACACAAATACAGATATTTCTCATCCTTGGCTTCTTATTACTTATTTACAGTGCAGTAATATCACATTATCCCACAGTGCTATTGAATTCTGGATTCTGATTGGTCAGAAGGTATTTATTCATTTTCTATAACAGCAGTTCTGACATTAGTGCAGCTGCAAATCACAGGTTTGTGTTAATGCTCCTGTTCTCAGGTCCAAAGCAGTCAGACAGGTCAGAAGCACAGAGGCAGAGCTGTGTCATGTGTGAGAGAAGCTACAAACATATTTTGATGGACTACATTCTGGGTGACTGCTATCAGGTCTCGCGCTGTGACACAGAACCCGTGTTTTCTATACATTATTCATTACTCTGTTCCTTACTCTCCGAGTCTGAGAGCTAATCTGGGATCAGGTTCCTCTATAGTCCACCCACGAGAGCATCAGGTTCCTCTCTCTAATCTCTCTGAGCTCCAGATAACATGCCTTTACAGGGCGTCTCCATGTTCTCCACCTCACTCTTCAGTCTCTTCCTATTCACAGGAATGATCCTCTCAGTACTGATCCAGGATCAGTGTTTTCATGTACAGTACAGACCTGCAGTATTATTAACTACTGATCTTGGAGAAAATGGGTTCCTCAAGGGATCTTTAAATTGTTTCTAAAGCAGTTCTGCTCAGAACTGTTTTTGAAAGAAAGCCCTGTGTTGTTGAATAAACTGAAGAATGTTTCAGAATGCTACATGGAAGGTGTTTTTCTGAAAGTACAGTCACAAGTCTTTCTGCATCAAACCTGTCCTGCTGCTCCAAAGTGGCTTCACTGCTTCTGTCCTGTCTCACTGCCTCAGACCTGTCTCACTGCTTCAGACCTGTCTCACTGCTTCAGACCTGTCTCACTGCTTGGACCCAACTTATTGATTAAAACCTGTCTTACTCTGACCTGTCCCTGTCTGCATTAACCTCCTGATCTGTCTCTCTCCTCCAAAAGTGTCTCACACCATGTAAACTGTCTCATTCCTTCAGAGCTGTCTCACTCTAAACTACAATTTCTTGCTTCTCTTGGACTCTCAGCCCCAAATCTCCCTCTTGCTGTTATGACCCTGTTACATTACAACATTACAACACATGTATCCACAAAACAGATGTGCATGCACACACACACACACACACACACACACACACACACACACACACACACACACACACACACACACTGCCTAACCCCCTGCTGCTCCTCGATGGTGCAATGCTGCACGAATTGGTCTTGTTTACTTTCATAAAACATCTTGGTATTGTAGATCAGATTTCTCAATATGTGAGCCAGAGGTTTCAGGACACTCTGCTGTTTCTTCATCCTCTTCCCTCTTTGCCTCAATGTTTTGCATGTTTAGTGACTTTGGAGAAAGTTCAGCTCATCTCTCTGTGTTCTCTTGCATCAGTGGGTGTGTGACAGGGCGCGTGACGACAGCAGTGTGTAATCAGCTTTCAGATAATTCAGCTAAAGGGCAAATCACAGAACAACACTCACTTTAGTTTTCTCAAGCTGACTTGTTGGATCTGCATGCCATTTAGGGTTTATAGAAATCTGGATCTAGTTCCAGATCCCTCATGAACACAGCTCTAATCTTAAAACAATGAGTAGACGATAAGTCAAGACCAGAAATGAGCTTAATAATAAATGAAACGATCCATGTGGTGCTGTTATAGAAACATAATCAACAGCAGGGTGGTGTGATGAAGCGGACTTACCTGAAGTTGATTATTTTCCCATAAAAGTATGTCCCTAAGTGTTTTATTCCTCTTATACCACAACAATTTTATAAGATTAACAATTAAAATTTTTAATGTATTAATGAGCAACATGTCATGATTTTATTTGTTTATACATTCGTATATTCGTTACATCTAATGTTATGGAATGTTGCAAAAACAAGCTATACCCCTTTCACATACAAAAGCCATTAATGAACAGGTAAAAACAACATGGGACACAGAGCAAATATCTGTATTTGAGTGTTCCATAACGGTTAAGTACCAAGTGTCATATATTCTCACCTGCCTGTTTCTAACAGGATGCTACAGAGGGCGAACCTCCGCGAGACGTGTAAAACATGCGAGACCAGATATGATGCGTTCCAATTTCGAGCCATATCTGCTGATGATTTCATTCCTTGTTGTTTTAAGTTTGCTGCTGGTAACTTTACAGTGAGGCAGTATGGATATTTGGATTATGTAGGCAGCATGCTACTGAGAAAGCACAAAGTGTCAACTCATCTGTCTTATAGGTGTTGAATAAACCGTAACCATGGTAATGGAGACCTACAGGAATGTCACAAAACCATCAGATTTTTCCTAAGGATTGTAATGAGTTTCCTTTCAGGATAGTTGTTGTGCTAATAGTTTGTTTAACATCCTAAATGTATTGCCGTGTCTCTAATGTACACTTCTAGCAATCCTCTGGGGCCAGACTGGGTTGAGGACGGGGGTATGTAGGGTGGCAGGATGGTATTAGCTATCAGAAGTGCCAGAATGCATCGTAGGTGTCTCTCTGACGCAAGCAGAGTGTTGCGTTGTCGTGTCTGGTGACACCAGAAGACGCACATGTGGACTAAAAATATACAGCTCAACATCCGAGTTATTTTAACTCCCCACTTTGTCCAACGCAAAGAGCCCTCACTGTCCTAACTTCAGCTGACCAATCACTAATGGTCATTTTATTGCCAGATGTTTTACTTTAAATAACAAGAATTAAATCCCATTTTAATCATCAGAAGCATTGTACATTGTTGTCTATTAAACATAATATCTGGTGATGTATCTGTCAATCATTTTGTCCTGGAAATTTCTAGCTTCTAATAAGTGTTGCGATTGAACTCCAATTGAAAGGAAGAAAGACAGAACGATTTGTTTTGCTTACCTGATTATGATTATTTTAACAAAACAGTATTTTTATTCTAAACAAACTTGCAGGTAGAGGGTAACTTAGTGAATGAAAGCTAATCTTACAAGGAAGCTAAACTAATGAGAGAAGGTTAACCTAAAGTGAACGCTGATCTAGCAACTGAAAGTTAAATTAGTGAGAGAACATCCACCTAGCAAGTGCACGTAATTCTGGCAAGTGAAATTTAACCGTGGGAGAGAAATCTAATCTGGTTAGTGAAGGTTAATCTAGTGAAAAAGAACTAAATAAGCCAACTAACTGTAACTAAGTAGTAAAATCCAGTCTAATAGATTAAAGTTACCCTAGCAAGTGAAAGTTACAAAATTTCTTGATTCATTTATGTACTTATTTACATATTGAGCAGAGAGTGATTGTGTTGACTGATTAATTTTATTTTTTTAATTGTTCAGAAGATAAACACTGTTTGAAGGTTCAGCAGAACCCTTCGTCAACCAAACACTGTTTATATCCATACAGCAAAGTGCAGCAAGACAGTTACACATCCAATACTGATATCATATAGTGTGAGTTATCTATAGTTATAGTCATTCCCATAAGTTATTTTCATGTCCTATGAGTCACTACGGCTCTGAAGGGCACTAGTTCTGTGCCCCAAGTCACGTGGTTATAGAGTCTTAATGATTAATGAAGCAAATAAAGTCCTTCAATCACTTGGACTGAAGTTTACATACCATCGTATGATAGTGTTTATAAGTACCATGTATTTTTACTGAGAGAAAGTGCGAGAGGCATCCAGTCCCACTGAGAGAAAAAAAGAACATGAAAAAATGAGAAAGCAGAAAAAAGAAAGATAGGAGGAAGGAGAGGTGAATTAATGTGTTTCTTCCTCTCTTTGGAATTGTAATACAGCTATTTGTCATAATCCTGACGCTCACAGTTTGGCTTGCTGCCCAGCTAAACAGATGCAAACAATTTGCAATATGAGAGAGAGAGAGAGAGAGAGAGAGAGAGAGAGAGAGAGAGAGCGAGAGACAGTCAGAGAGAGAAAGTGGGAGGAGGGAAGAAGACTGGGGGAAGGAAGAAATAAAAATCCTGACAATCCTGCAGGTTCACTTCAAAGCAAAAAAGGAACCGCAGTCATGCGCTTTAAGAGAGGTTTATGATGAGGGACCTTGAGGTCAGTGTCCTGCAACTCCTGAACATCTGGAAACAGCTGTGCATATTCAGAAATGCCTTCTTCACCACTGTAACCCCTCACACACCTACCGCCCTACATGGACCAGTGCCTCAGGCTCTGGATCCAAACCTTTTCATGCTGCTTTTTGTTCTTCTTCTTGTCTGGATATTTCATGCCCATCAGGGAAATAGGGATACAACACAGTGAAATGAGGTGTTTCTTTCCAAGCATCATGAGTAACCTTCTTGTATCTTATTACAGATAGTTCAGCAGGCTACACTGACGTCTATCAATCTCCACTGGTGCACCTGATTACATTAATGGAAAAGAACACAACGTTTATTCAGAGTTGATCACCTTAAAAATAGAGTCCATTATAAAAAGTCCAAATACAAAAAGTTCAAATATGAAAGTCTGAGTTCCTGTGTAATCCCATTATCCACTGATGTCCAGAAGATGATGTGTGTCCCCCTTCTAAGTCTTGGTTCCCCTCAAGGTTTCATAGTTTCCACCTGGCAATGTTGCTTTTGACTCGTTCACTTTTGGTACAGAAAATCCAGGCAAGGATGGTATGGGATGGATGAGGAAAAAAATGCTGAAAATTTGGGCTCATGTTACTCTCATGATCTGAACAAAAACACGTCTGAAGAGTCCTTGCTTTATAGCTGAGACTTGAAGGAATCCAAATTGTGCTTCCAGGCAAAGTGATTTCTACAGTTTTGATAATTTTTGTAGCAACTGAATCAGCAAGACATCAGTGTCCAATGACATTATCATGAGAACACTCTCCTGATCCTCTGAAAATTTAGAGTCATTGTGTCAAGAGAAAGTGGATTCTAGACACAGGAGAGTCCTTAGTAAGCAGGGACAGATGTTCCTGGTTCTCCTGAGAGTCTGACCCCATTAAGAGAATACATTCCTGACATGTCAAGCAAGACCATAAGAGTGAGTCCAAAAAGTCCAAAATCCAAAAATATTTATGTCTGAGGAGTCCAAGTTGTGACTGTCCAGTGGTTTATGGTAAGCATTTGGAAAGCAGTTATAATTCTAGAGAAGTTCTAATTATTGAGAGCCTGAAGCACTTATATCCTAAGAAAGTCCAAATCCTAAAAGTTTGTCTGAGGAGTTCCAATTGTTCTGTGGTTTTTGTCAGTTTCTTGGCTTAACCATTCTGACCTGGCAAGAAGCTGTGAGTCTTCAGAGCCTGTAAAGATTGAATCCTTAGACAGTCCGAAGATGCTCCTGGAGTTTTCAAGAGTCTTTTCCTGATGCGTTGGGTTTGTGATCATTGGGGGAAGATATTCCAGACACTTTGAGGCCTCTAAATCATCAGGGGAAGATGCTTCTGGTACTCTGGATAAGAGTGAGCCTTTTAAGGGAACCCATTCCTGACACTTGGAATAGTAAAGATCACAAAGTATAGATCATGAAGATCATCAAGTAAAGATGACTAGTAAAAAAGTCCAAAATTTTATAATCCAACAGGTCCAAAAAGTCCCGTGGCTTTATACGTTTTTTGAGATTCAGTTGCAAGTGGAAAGACGCTGGTTATTAAGCAAGAAGACTGAATTTATACAGTGCTTATCAGAATCTGAAGAGTCTGAATCCTAAGACATCAGTCAGGTAAAGATGCTCCTGTGGCTTTTGAGTCTTGTGCTGACTCTCTGGGTCTGTAGACATCAGTAGGTTGTGTTCCTGGTCCTCTGGATAAATCTGACCTGAATACTTTGTTTGTTGTGGTCAGACCTATCTAGAGTACCGGGCACACATTTCTGTCACTTGGAATTGTCTGGAGACATCAAAAAAAGGACCACTGGTGAAAGGTTTGAAGAATCCAAAATCCAGAGTTTTGTGGTTTTAATGAATTTCTTTGGATTGATGTTAAGCAAGACGTCCAAAGGGTCTGAAGAGGTGAAGATGCGTCCGTGGTATTTCTAGATTTTTTTCTGACCAGCAGTCACATTTGTGAAAATTTCAAGAAATTCTAAACATCCATTACACGATCCTGTGGTTGGTGACTAGTGCGGCCTGGCTCTCCCGTCTCCGCTCCTCCTTCTTTTTCTCACTGCGGAGCTTCCAGCAGGCGGCGCTGAGGCCGAGCAGAGCGACGCCGGCCGACAGCAGTGCCAGACCGAAGTGGGAAATGGTGGAGCCATGAGAGTTAAGACTATAGGCAACGGCTGTAACTACAATGCCGGCAATCAGCACCACCACGCCAAAGGGTAGAGTACAGCGGAAGCAAGAGAGTTCGGTGCCACCCGTCGCTGCCGTCAGAGGACCGTCGTTTACCAGAGGGATGGATACTGAAGGTGGCAGATCACTTTTGTTGTTGTTGTTGGCTTTAACTGTGAGAGAAGGGCACTCGGGGACCGTCATGGTGTCTTTCAGAGTATCTTCGGGCATTGCACTTTCCACAGTTTTGCCTTCAATAGGCTACACCTTCAGGTCTAGTGAGCAAACAAACACAATTAATTTCAGTACAGACACACAAAAAAACTAATTGTAGATCATCACATACTGGAAATGTGTTATAAATGTAACGGTGAGCTGAATCACTAGACTGAATATGTATGTCTCTGCCTCTCAGTCCCAGTGAAAGAGTCAGCATGGCCACACACTCTATTATACTGTAGCTGAATCTCATCAAAACTGACTTTTCTTATGTTGAAACACTGACTTCTTTAAAATGATATTTTATATACAATAACATTTGTCATGTATCAAGATGCAGTGTCTTGGAAGTAGGGAACTGTAATTAAAATAAAAGTCCAGTTGTAGCTACTGTGGTTATTGTAAAATGACCTGAATAAGTGAATAACATACAACAAATGGCTGCTATATTAATCACTCATTGCAATGGATCAGTTAAAAAAATTTTCCTTTAACCTATTTTGTCATCTTTTAAGAGGAAAGTGAACACTCCTTCTGCTGAGCTCTACCACGTTAGACACAAGTCCAAGCAATTCCTAAATGAGTAGCCCAGCTTGTTCTTAAGAAACTTTGTTATTTAAAAATGTACCTTTTTTTTCTAACCAGGTTAGAAAATATAATATTCTAATTCTATTTAAGAATAATAACAATGTTCTAAAATTTTAGTTAATGTGAATTTTAAACTTCAATTAAACAAAATTAGATTGTACTGGATTATATTTGTATGTATTCTGTGGGGTATCTGTATAAAAAATCTTCTATCTGTAGAAGTTTTACACACTGAAATCAGTGCCAGACTGTAAAAACCCTGCTCTAGAACCTACAGTTTAAAGGGTCTGTGTATAGACCATATATTATATATAACCTATACACCCAGTTTTAAAAGACTTTTGCACTAAATCATATTTTGGATGAACAGTGAGGGGTTATTGTGCAGCATTTAACCTTAATCAACAGTTAATCACTTACAAATGATTTTGACACAGACTTGTCCTGATAAGAGGCTAATGTATTGAAAGGTGATTATTCGAATTTCATCACATCGTGAAATAACAGTTAACCTCGCAATATCATTTGATGATCCCCTTGTCGTTGTTTACTCCGTGTCGCGGTTTCTATTTCAGTTTTGATTCACGTGTAACTCGGTGGAACAAGCGAAGATGTTTGTCGGCTGAAATAAACAAAAGGAAAGTTTAAAAAAGAAAAAGTGATATTTTACCTTGCTCTCATTTTCCATCGCGTCTCGTGAAGTTTGAACAAATGTGGACTTTTTTTTGTTAGAGACGTGATTAATGCTGATGAGAAAGATGATGATGATAATAATAATAATAATAATAATCCTGGTAAAGTCAGAGTCGCTTCGGTTGCGCGCGCTGAGTGACTCTCCAGCGCAAAGAGCGTGTGTGTGTGTGTGTGTGTGTGTGTGTGAGAGAGAGAGAGAGAGATGGAGTGGGAGTGGGTATAAGAGACAGAGAGGGAGGGAGCGCGTGCGCCCCAAATTATATCCATAGTATGTATCAAATTCGCTTAAATTGTAGACTTTTATCATATTAATCATATTAAAATTATTACACGATTATATGCATGATTAAAAAAAACTTAATGTTTTTTGAAACATCAGTATTTAAAACGAAAACAAAAAACAAATGGCACGCTGAGCTCACAGAGCTAAGAGCTGCTCTAATGGGCGTGGCCTAATATTCTAATGAGCACCGTTGATTGACAGCTCTCTGCTAACCCTGGGCTGATAACACAGTAGCTACTCTCTGGTAGGCTAGGTTAGCTTTGCTTTGCCTTTGCTCAAAGAGACCAATAAAGTATCTATCTATCTATCTATCTATCTATCTATCTATCTTTGCTAGTTTGCTTTTGCTCTCTACAAAGCTTTCACATACGTTTGGTTTTGTTGATCTGTGGATTGCTAGGGTGCTTCGTTTACTCGCTAGCTTTCACCAGTTTTACCAATTAACTTTCACTTGTCATCTTAGCTTTTCTTTTGCTACTTAGCGTTCTACGTACCAATTTAATTTTGTCAATCATCTTAGCTTTTCTTTCACTCGTTTCGTTTTTTTACTAGTTAAGTTTCACTGTACTGTTTACTTCTTGACAGATTAGCTTTTCCCCCTAATTTAGCTTTGATTTGTTTTTTTTCTTTCTTTCTTTTTTTTGCTAGTTAGTTTTCACTTTACAGTTAAAGTTGTCTATTGAATTCACCTTTCTTTTTTTAGTGTGTGTACGTTGTGTAAAAGACCACCAACAATTACAAAAACATGCAGACAGAAATCAGCTTGGTGCGTGTGTGTGCATGTGTGTGCATGTGTGTGAGAGAGACGTGTGTATTTCATTAGTGAAACCCAAGCAGGCTGTGCTGCTTTTCTGCCCTTTTCTCTGTGGATGTAACCTGACGCTTTGTGTGTGTGTGTGTGTGTGTGTGTGTGTGTTGTCTGCTCCCTTCCTTCCTGTCGGAGATCCCGTTTACCAAAAAGAGACGTGGCTGTGCTTTCCAACATGTGGAGAGGGAACACCGGCTTCTCCAGGCATGCAGCATGGGGCCACACTACCCATAATACACTGCAGACCATCTGTGGCTGTCTATAAGCAATCATTTTAGTTTAGTGCATCTCAGAACCTGGAGAAGATATAGTGCAATGTGCATTTTATAGGTCCCATTTTTTAAAGTAGGCCTGAAATCAAAATTGTAGCTTTTTATTCTTGTCTTGTTGTGTTATGGATACCGATGTGACAGTATACATAGAAAAAAAAATACAAAAACAGTTTTAGTGACATTCCTATTATAATTTTATAGCTTGTCACATGTAGTGTTGTCACATGTATCTAAAGCCAGATTTCTGTAAAGTTACTTTTGTGATGATGTCCATTGTTAAGAGCACTACATAAATGAAATTGAATTGAATAGGAGTGGTGCATGGTGGGGCAGTGGTTAGCACTGTTGATTAGCCTCAGGTCGACCAAGGGCAGCTTTCTGTGCTGAGTTTGCACAAATTCCACAGTCCAAAGACATGCGGATTAGGTCACCTACTCTAAATTGCCCACAGGAGTGAATGGTTGTTCGTTTCTGTGTTAGCCCTGTGGTGGATTGGTGACCTGTCCAGGGTGTACAGCGCTTCTTGTCCGGAGCTGTGATTGGCTCCAGCTTCCCCGCAATCCTCAATGAATAAGCGGTATAGAAAATGAATAAACAAATGAACTGAAATGCTATCTGGAACATATATGTCCCGTCCCTGGGGTGGGTTTTGCTCTACCATTCTATCCACCACTCAGGAGCATCTGATATCTCCTGGTGACAGCCGTGTGGTTCCCAGGTACTGCTGATGCCATACCTCAGCTCAAGCTCTATAAACATACAGCATATCATCATTTAAGGTATCATCCTGGGTAGAGTGCACAGGCATGGGTGAAGGCAACAGTGAGAAATCCTCCATAGCTGAAAAAAACCCCACTTTGGATAAACTCTTCACTCCTCTCCATTATTAGCTAGTTCACTAAGATACTGTCAGCTTTGTTTTGATTCATTGGGGTTAGGTGAATCTCAAACACTATTGACTTTATGAATAAATAATTCAGTACAGAAATAAAGGGTCTGGGGTGTGCCAAAACCCTGGCACTGCATAACAGTAGCCAAGCAGTCTGGTTTCATCCCTGGGGTGAAAGATCATGTTTGTTGGCTGCAGACAAACTGCCTTCCTTTCTCTCCTAAATCATCTGAACCCCCAGCTTCCCATACACACAATGAGATTTCTTTAAACTAGACAAACTACATAATTATATAGAACTTCTTTTTCTTCTTCCCACCCCAATGTGCCGCTCGGAGCGCTATCATCAGCTCCACATTTTGTACATTTTCCTTATTCCTGTTTATACCCTGTATCTTTGTGACTTGTCGTTTGAACTGCCTCTTTTTTTATACATCTTGGTAAATCTGTGCCCATTTCAACACCAATCTAGAAAGGTCAGATTTACACAAACATTAGGCCGCAATTACTTTTTTGTCAATGGACTAATATTTATGAATGTAATCTGCATATACAGATCTTTCTTAAGACATTTAAAGGATAAATGAAGTCATATCGGTTTTTTTTTTATTTACACTCTCAATACACTGTGACTCTGACTTTACCAGGATTATTATTATTATTATTATTATTATTATTATTATTATCTTCTTTCTCATAAGCATTAATCACGTCTCTAACAAAAAAAGTCCACATTTGTTCAAACTTCACGAGATGGGATGGAAAATGAGTGCAAGGTAAAATATCACTTTTTCATTACAACCCTCAAAAAACTGTTTTTGTTTTTGTATTTTAATTGTTTGAAACGTATCCTACTTTACACATTAAACATTTATTGTTTGGGTAATTTATTTATTTATTTATTTATTTGAACAGTACTGTACTGTAAATCTGGTGATATAATTGCAAGTTTCTTATATGCTCGTGTTTCGTTGTCTTTTATCTCTAGCAAAATAGATGATAGCGTGATTGGGATCCGCTTGATACGTGATGACGCAATGACGTCGCTCCAGGTGTTGGTCACGTGACCCGGAACTGTAGGCGATTTGAAAACATGGCTCTGCAGTTTACAGACGCGGATTTCCAGGGGGCATGGAAGGAGCTGGACGAGCCTCAGTTAAAAGGGGAATGGCAACTTTTCACAGAGAGCATGGGAGTGAAAATACACCGACTTTACGACAAGGTAAAAACCGCGCAGTTTGTGACAGGGTTTATGTTCAAGTTAGCGTTAGACAGAACACACTATGAAGTGCTGAGACTGTGAACCAGCTGGACTGGAATAACAGCCTGGCAGGCTGAAAACAGCAGTCATGGGGATTTAGTCACATTTCAGCATTCACTGACTCATGCAGCCTGGATACATTTATCTGCCTAAAGCTGTCCAGTAAACGGTGGGATCTTTCAGTAATATGAATAAATAAATATAGACAGCTCCTGATTGGTCATATAGTGCAATTCATGGTGTATACAGTCCAAAACCATGCTTTGTTTTAATTGTAATTCCCTACAGAGCACACTTCACAAACAGAACTCTAGATGGCAGATGTTTGGATGTGTCTATGCACTAAGATTGGGAAGTAATTTTAGTGCCCTTACGAGTGCACCTATGTAGGGATTAGGAATTTGAATGTCACATGTCTCTCTATTGGACTTGTAGTGTCTTAGTGCAGAATGATGACATGTGAATGTATAATACAGTAATAGGACAGTATATTATAATGAGTTGAGAGCTGAATGGAAATAGTGGTAATACTGAATGTATAGGATAGGAATAGTGTCCTGTGTGGTGTTAAGTTGGGAGCTGAATGACGAAGGGTCTTTATTGAGTGTATAGTAAGTAGAGAGCTGCACTTTTGCAGATATAATAGACAGAGTAGGGTATAGAGGTCATTATTACAGCGCTCCTGTAGTGCACTTATCTACGGAATAGGGAAAAGATTCCTCAATGCCTCACTATTGCACACTGCGTAGGGGGTAGGGGTCGGCATCTTTTAACTCTCTGCTGTTGTGTTCACAGGAAACGGGTCTTTATGAGTATAAAGTGTTCGGCACGCTCGCCAGCTGTTCTCCAGAGGTCTGCGCAGATGTTTACATGGATCTGGCCTACAGGAAGCAGTGGGACTCTTATGTCAAAGGTAACTTCAGACCAAGTGGTGTTTCTCAGATCAGAGCACACGTTACACAACTTACAAAATAATACACATAATGTTAGTCTGTGAAGAAGTTCTTGAAGTTGAATATCTATACATTCATCTATCCAAACCTATATTCTTATTTATTTCTTGTTTATGTGCCGTCAGCCTCACGAACGTTTCTCACACACACGTTAAACAAAATTCTTAAACATCATAAAATCGAACAGGTGTCATGAGGTCTCTGAACATTCTTCAGTAAGATTAGAAGGGTTAAGGTTCAGAAAAAGGAAATCTGGGATAAAAGCCTGCACTGTATTCTCCGGATTAACAGCAATCCGCTGTAAATGATGTTCCAGAACATTCTGTCACCGTGCCGAGTTAGATGGAGTTTAATATGGCTGTATTTATAAGAGTGATGGCCTCAATTATGATCAGTCCTGAATTCAACATGCCTTCATTGTGAAATTGACTCGTAACTCACTATTGTGAGTTTATATTTTTTCTCCGGTGTCCCATACACACAACACGTCACCACGCCTCTCACACACCACACCTAACACACTCCCCAAACCGGAGACACCACATAACTTCAGTACGCTCGCAGGGTGCAGTACATTACATACAGTATGACACTCCAGACTCGGCATGAGCATGGCAACGACAAAAGTGTACCTGCTAAAAGAATGTGCAGTGGTGCAAGAGAAGGAGAAGGAGTGCTTGGATCAAGGGCTGTCAATGCAAAATATTAAACAGGCAAGAGAAGTGGCTGTGTGATTCAGAGTGTGTTGATAATTGTTACATTTCTTGGAAAGAAGCTGTTTCGGTATTTTGTGGTTCTTGTTCTTACTGACCAGAAGCGCTTACCAGAGGGAATGTTCTGGAAAAGGTGGTAGGCGGGGTGTGTATGGTCAGGTCAGAGTTCTTGTGCATGCTTCGGCTCAGTGTAAGTCCTGTAAGGATGGTAGGCTGCAGCCAATGCTGTTCTAACTAGTAAGTCACATACTAGTAGTAGTATAGTATAGTAAAGTTGAGGGCTAACGGCAGTAGGATCTTTATTAGATGTATAGTATAGCATAGACTAGACATATTATGTTGATAGTATGCTGAATGGAAACTAAAATCTCTGGCTAGTTAAAGTATAGTATAATAAACTAAACTGAAAGCTGATTGAAAAAAGGCTCCTTACTTGACCTAGAGTAGAGTATAGTAGAAGTATGCTGTATTATGGTGTGATGTAGTGCAGTATAATAAATGGAGAGCTGAATGGAGGAAGGTGCCTTGCTTGATGTATAGGATAGTGTAGTGTAGTAAGATATGGTGTAGAATAATATGGCAAGATTTATTATGGTAAGGTATAGTATCGTATAATAAATTGAGAGTATTTATAGTGTAATGTAGTATGGTTAGATATGGTATAGTAGAGTAATGTATATTATATTTTAGTAAATTATGAGCTCCATAATGTATAGTATAGGCGCCTTGCTTGATGTATAGTTTAGTATACTATAGTAAGATATGGTGCATGATAATATGGCAAGGTATAGTGTAGTGTAATAAATTGAGAGCGCCATAATTTATAGTGTTGTATAGTGTAGTAAATTGAGAGCCTAGCTTGTAGTGCAGTGCAGTGTAGTAAATTGAGAGCCTAGCTTGATGTGTAGTGCAGTGTAGTAAATTGAGAGCCGTTTAGTGCAGTGTAGTGCAGTGTAGTAAATTGAGAGCCGTGCAGTGCAGTGTAGTAAATTGAGAGCCGTGTAGTGCAGTGCAGTAAATTGAGAGCCTAGCTTGATGTGCAGTGCGGTGCAGTGTGGTGCAGTGTAGTAAATTGAGAGCCTAGCTTGATGTGTAGTGCAGTGCAGTAAATTGAGAGCCTAGCTTGATGTGCAGTGTAGTGCAGTGTGGTGCAGTGTAGTGCAGTGTAGTAAATTGAGAACCTAGCTTGATGTGCAGTGCAGTGTAGTAAATTTAGAGCCTAGCTTGATGTGCAGTGTAGTGTAGTATGGTCTGGTATAGTATATTATGGTAAGGTATAGTATAGTGTAATAAATTGAGAGCTCCATAATTTAGTGTTGTATAGTGTTGTATAGTATAGTAAATTGAGATCCTGACTTGATGTGCAGTGTAGTGTAGAATGGTATGGTCTAGTACAGTATAATATAGTATAGTATAGTACAATAAATTGAGAGTTGGATGGAAAGTGAGCTTCTTCTTGATGTATAGCATAGTATTATAGTTATAATACATTATAGTGTTGTATAGTGCAGTAAATTGAGAGCCTAGCTTGTAGTGCAGTGCAGTACAGTGTAATGCAGTGTAGTAAATTGAGAGCCTAGGTTGATGTGTAGTAAATTGAGAGCCTAGTTTGATGTGTAGTAAATTGAGAGCCTAGCTTGTAGTGCAGTGTAGTAAATTGAGAGCCTAGCTTGCAGTGCAGTGCAGTGTAGTAAATTGAGAGCCTAGCTTGATGTGTAGTGCAGTGTAGTGCAGTGTAGTAAATTGAGAACCTAGCTTGATGTGTAGTGCAGTGTAGTAAATTGAGAGCCTAGCTTGATGTACAGTGTAGTGAGTTGAGAGCTGTGCAGTGCAGTGCAGTGTAGTAAATTGAGAGCCTAGCTTGATGTGTAGTGCAGTGTAGTGCAGTGTAGTGCGGTGTAGTGAATTGAGAGCCTAGCTTGATGTGCAGTGTAGTGTAGTATGGTCTAGTATAGTATATTATGGTAAGGTATAGTGTAATAAATTGAGAGCTCCATAATATAGTGTTGTATGGTATAGTATAGTAAATTGAG
This sequence comes from Parauchenoglanis ngamensis, assembly GCA_030014255.1. Taxonomy (NCBI): domain Eukaryota; kingdom Metazoa; phylum Chordata; class Actinopteri; order Siluriformes; family Auchenoglanididae; genus Parauchenoglanis; species Parauchenoglanis ngamensis. The sequence goes on from JAQMYM010000021.1 coordinate 942,621, forward strand.
ATCCTAACTTGATGTGCAGTGTAGTGTAGAATGGTATGGTCTAGTACAGTATAATATAGTATAGTACAATAAATTGAGAGTTGGATGGAAAGTGAGCTCCTTCTTGATGTATAGCATAGCATAGCATAGTATAGTATAATATAGTGCAGTATAGTATAGTATGCCGTGGCATTGTATTCTGTGCTGTAGTAATTTTATAGAAAGTGGCTAATGTTGCTGTAAGATCATGAACTTGATTTTACTGATTCACCAAAATGAACATTTTTAGCAAATTGACAGTACTGATTACTATACTGAATATAGCATACTAAGTTTTACTTTCTGATGATGGTATTTGGGGAGCTGTTTGTTTGTTTGTTTGTAGTTCTACTATTTCTGTAGTTTGTATTTGATTGCATTCTCTTTGTCTTGTAGTCTGTTTCTGGAAGTTCTCCGAGCGTTGCGCAGGTAAAAGGCGTCACGTGTGTAGTAAAGTTCCCCACACTGTGCTGGTGTTGGCGCTTTAGCGTGTCCGCGATGTGTGTGCTGGTGTGTAGCTATGTGTGTTGTAACTTAATGTGATAGAAATAAAGCACTGTGCATGTTACCATTTGTGTTGATGAAAAACTGCAGTCATAAACTAGCTGTGTTTTATCTGTACATGGGGTGTGTTTTAGTGTTCCTGTTCTTCTCACTGTTTTATTTGCAGGAATTTGACTTTAAATTGCGGTTATTATTCCCTGGAAAGAGCTTTTCAGAACGAGGCTTTCCTCACGGGCTCTTTACTCAGTTTTAGTAGGTGAGCAATAATGAGGAGGAGAACAAACGAATCTGTGGGTCATTTCTAAATTTGGCTTATTTAAAATGTTGTTCTATGTTTATTCTACTGTTATTAGATGGGAAACTGAACCACAGACCCAGCCAGAGTACCGATAGTTCTGGGTTTGAGTCCGTGACTGTACTGTGCTGGACACACTAACTGAACACTAAGTGCATCTTCGAGTCCGAGTCTGTTAACACGTGAAGGAGGACAATACTGTTTGCTTTCGCTTTTAATTCTGAGCTCCACATTTGATTTTGACATTCAGGATCAATCGATGGCTGTTTGTTGTGTATCTTGTGTATTTTCATATAAATAACTGTGTATGTTGTCTCTTTATCGTGTGTGTGCCGTGTGTGTCTCTTTATCGTGTGTGTGCCGTGTGTGTCTCTTGAATGTAAATTTCAGTGCCAAATTTTTTTCTCCCTCTTAGTTGGCAAGACAAGACAAAGAAGAGGGCGCGGATTTCCTGCAAATGCAAACAGGCTGACTGTGTGTGTGTGTGCGCGCATCTGTGTGTGTTTATTACATACTAAACAGCAGTATGTGGTGTGTGTGTATAAAGCGGTACACATGTGTGTCATAACATTCACTCTCGTGTGATTTACGTCATAAACAATCAGACTGTAACACACTGCCCATGTGGAGCGTATTTCCTCTCTGATCATCTCCAGCTGTGTGTGTGTGTGTGTGTGTGTGTGTGTGTGTGTGTTGCCTTGCAGAGCTCTATGAGAAAGACTGTGATGGACAGAAGGCCATTTACTGGGAGGTGAAATATCCCTTTCCCCTGTCCAATAGGGACGTATCCTCAACACACACCTCATTACTTGCATCGCTGACTCCAGTGTGTGTGTGTGTGTGTGTGTGTGTGTGTGTGGGGCTGGTTTTACTGCTCCTTAACTGTGTTCCCCCTCAGTATGTGTACATTCGGGAGCGCAGGGATCTGCAGGTGAACGGGAGGAAGATCTGGGTGGTGCTGGCGAGGAGCGCGGCCGTGTCTCAGTGCCCTGAGAAGTCAGGAGTGATCAGGGTGAAGGACTACAAGCAGTCTGTCGCCATGGAGACTGATGGAGCCCAGGGCACTAAAAGTACACACATACACACACTCGCAGTTCACTTCTGTTCTTCACTTCTGCTAGTTAGACTCTATGACGATCACGTGACCTTAAAAGCCCTCATGACATAATAGGTGTGAATCGTGTGGTTTAATGTTTTCTGGATTTGAAGGCGAACAACTTGTCTTACGTGGTTACCATAGCGACAGTAATGCTAAGCCAAAGTTTAATGCTAAACGTTCAACCCTTTGACATGTGAAGTATTAACACATGAAACAAATCTAGACCTATAAATATCCGGCAGCGCTGTGGGGTTCTGGGTTCTGATTGGTCAGAAGGTGTTGATTAGTTTTCTATAACAGCAGCTCTGACAGCAGTGCAGCTGCAAATCACAGGTTTATATTAATGCGCTCGTTCTCATACGTTATGGTTTCTATAGCGACAGATCATTCGCAGGGACGTGTACAGCGAAAGCTCCACGTGAGCTGGTCAAATTACGTGTGTAATCATTTTTGACGTCTTTGATGACATTTCATGACGTTTCTGTAAATAGAAGTGTGTGTGTGTGTGTGTCCTGTATGAAGGAGTCTCCAGTGTCCGCGCTGTGTAACAGTCAGAGGTAAAGCTGGAACTGAACGTTTTCCAACATGTTCAGGACAGAGGTCCTTGCGGTTTCTCAGTGAGATGCGTAACACACTGCATTTTTTTATTTTATTTTTTTGTCTCTTAAGAACGGAGAGGCTGGTGAGGAAACGACTGTTTATAGCTGTAAGTGAGAACAGGAACTCCCTTGGAAATAATGAAAATAATCAACTCGTTGCATATGTGACGGGAGCTCATTCTGCTCATCCTGCTTATGGAACAGGATCAGAGAAATTGGAGTGCTGTTTGTAAGAATGTGGCAGTTCTAACATCACCACGTAAACACATTTTATCCTTTTCCTTCATTTAGTCTTCATGAGCTACTTTGACAATCCTGGAGGTAACATCCCATCATCGCTCATCAACTGGGCAGCGAAGGTGAGCCGGTTTAGGATCGAGATGTTTAAAGAACAAAAGCGCATGGCTTGAGGTTGATGCTCATGGCTGTGTTTTTGTGCAGAGTGGCGTTCCAGGCTTTCTGAAGGACCTGCAGGACGCCTGTAGCAAATACGCTGCCTACTGCAAGAACAGGAATTGATGTGCAATTTGACCTCCCGTCACCCCTGTCTCCGCCTGTCCACTCGTCTCCTGTCGGAGACGGGAGACTTCATCACTCCTACGGCTGTCTCTCTTGTCCTTACTGTGAAGTTCGTAATGGGTTCATTAATGGGTGCTTTAAACGATGCTGGACACTGGGGCTGGAATTAAAACTGGGCTGTACTGTGGTTACAGTCTGCCCTTCTACTACGGCATAAACGATGGTCAAACGTTTGATCTTTTCTCTAAAACACTAGATTTCAGTAGATCATGAAAATATTCCTCCAATGAATTCAGAGCAGTTTCCCCAGAGACCCAATCGTTCCACCGTAGCGTTAGACTAAATGGCCTGAATATCTCCCTCCGCTCCCATCTTCAGCGTCTTGCCGCTTGGCTTTCTGCAGTCAATGACACAATCTTGGATTTCATATAAATCATCATCTTCAAGTACCCTGCTATATAGAGTACAGCTCTAAAGATTTACATGTTTGCAAAGTACGATAGACCTGTGACATGAAAACATTCCTTATTTATTTATTTTTGTCCGGTTCGACTGGAACGCATTCCTGCTCAGATGTGCCATTAAAAAACAGCACTTATCTATAAATATAGAGAAGAAATCCAGAGAATTATCAGCGGTGTGGACTGCAGAAGAAAGAGGGATGTGGCAGATATTCAGATTGGGTTCGTGTTCTTCATGGGCCTATATACAGGCATTACAGCACTAACACTGAATGGGAGCTGAATGCTGTTTAGTGGCTGTGGTTACCATGGTTACGGTCGGTTTTGCCGTAGCTGTCCCTGCAGTCATCGTTGTTTAAGGTCCAACAGTTATGTGTATCTGAAATTGTTACTTTATTTCCCAGACTACAAAGCCTTTTTTTGCACTCCGACAGCACAGAAATGTCATGTAGGCTTTGATTAGTGGTGTTCTGAGAATTACCAGCAAAATCCAGTAGGTCAATTTTTTTTTTTTCTTTCTACTAACAATAGTTCTTCAGTAGTGCCAGAGCATTAGCATTATCACTACTTATAAAGTGATCGCTGGGATTTTAAAGCTAGTGCTCTAGGCCAGTATGAGTGTGTATTCGAAGAAGAAAAGCGCTTGTGTCCCAAACACATGTCTGTACCTTGTGCTAATAGTACACCACTGACCAGCATCAGCACCAGTGCCTTTATCTAAATCCTGATCCTGATCCTGATCCTGAAGCTGCAGTGCAGAGGCTCGTTCTCATTCTCATGATGTTTCCTGCATTGCTGTAGTGTTGAGTGCATGTAGAGCGCTGCCCCTGCTGGCCACATGTGATACTGCTGAATAATTGAAGACCAGGGCTGAAATCTGTTTGCTGTTTTACACTCCATGCTGTATTTTTCTCTGAAGGTTTTTTGCTTTTTTTTTTTTTTTTTTTTTTTAGAAAACTCTAACT
>JAQMYM010000021.1:968842-979686 GCA_030014255.1 Parauchenoglanis ngamensis
GTGTGTGTGTGTGTTTGTGTGTGTGTGTGTGTGTGTGTGTGTGTGTGTGTGTGTGTGTGTGTGTGTGTGTGTGTGTGCGCGCCACACCTTCAGCCAGCTCTTTTCAGAGGGTGTTTTAACCACACAGTGAGGAATTCTATAGCAACAATAAAATATATATATACACAAAAAGTCATTCTAATAAATTAAAATAAATTGTACATATTTCCCAGTCAGAAATGTATCAAACAAAGCTGAAGCGCTATAGTGCAAGCTAAGAACAGGGATTTTGACATTTTCTACTACACATGTAGTTTTGAAACCAAGAAAGAAAGTATTAGCATTTTAAAATCCCCAAAATTAAAAAAGAAACAAATTTGTATTTAATGCTTTCATTTAAAGTCTGCTGAAATATGAAGTGTCTCATCCACTGAAGGAGAAACAACTTTACTGACACATTTTAAAGAATCATAAGGGTTTTTTTTATATCAGGAAATGTTGTATATAGTGGTGCACACAATCATATCTTCACTTCACAGCATCAGTTCGGAAATAACTGCTCACTCATTCACTCTCTTCTGTTCTGTTGGTGAAATTTCTAAAAAAAAAAAAAGTATATTATTAATGTTAAAATGTTTAATATGGCATGTTGTGTAATATTTCTACCATTTTCCCCATGAATAGCAAAACATGTTTGAACACAATACCACCATGAACAATACAGAGATGTCACTGTCCACTAGTATGAGAGACACTGTGAGGCTGGGATATAGAAGATGCCTTATGGGTGTGTGTGTGTGTGTGTGTGTGTGGTTTGTATGGAGTGTGTTTTGCTGAAGAATTGGCAGGGGAAAGAGACAAGATCGAAGTGAGAGATGGCAGGGTCTGATAGAGGAGGAAAGAGAAGGAAAAGCACATGAAGGAAATGCAGCAGACACTGTGGGTTAGAGCGTGTGCCAAGCAGATTAGCTAAGACAACACTGAAGTCTCTTTCTCTCTCTCTCTCTATCTCTCTCTCTCTCACTCTCTCTCCCTGTCCCCTTGTCTGTCTCTCTCTGGTCTCCTCAGTTTGTTGGATCTGGAACTCTATACGTCCAGGCAGGTATTACATTCTGATAAAAACAGCCGTGACAGACAGAATTAGAGCTCATATTATTTCATCTGTCAGCATGTGCTGTAGCTTACACACACCAGACACTGGCTCCTCATGGTCAACTGCCCTCTAGGGACCAAAGACAAACCACACACACACACACACGCACACACACACACAGAAACTGTACCCATCCTCGGGTAGAGACCAGACATACAGTATACACATACTGATCCTTACAGTTCTACAATCAGTTCAGAGCGCTTGTAATAGTCAATGTATACGCAATATTTCTAAGTGCATTAATTGTATACTCCATAGTTCACTCTTCAGTTACTATATGCCCCATACTTCACTGTACAGTAACTGTATACTCAATACATCACTGTACCTATACTATATACTCAATACATAACTGTACCTATACTATATACTCATTACATCACTGTACCTATACTATATACTCATTACATCACTCTACCTACACTATATACTCATTACATCACTGTACCTATACTATATACTCATTACATCACTGTACCTATACTATATACTCAATACATCACTGTACCTATACTATATACTCAATACACCACTGTACCTATACTATATACTCAATACATCACTGTACCTATACTATATACTCATTACATCACTGTAAATATACTATATACTCATTACATCACTGTACCTACACTATATACTCAATACACCACTGTACCTACACTATATACTCAATACACCATTGTACCTATACTATATACTCAATACATCACTGTACCTATACTATATACTCATTACATCACTGTACCTATACTATATACTCAATACACCACTGTACCTACACTATATACTCAATACACCACTGTACCTACACTATATACTCAATACATCACTGTACCTATACTATATACTCAATACATCACTGTACCTATACTATATACTCATTACATCACTGTACCTACACTATATACTCAATACATCACTGTACCTATACTATATACTCATTACATCACTGTACCTATACTATATTCTCATTACATCACTGTACCTACACTATATACTCATTACACCACTGTACCTATACTATATACTCAATACATCACTGTACCTATACTATATACTCAATACATCACTGTACATATACTATATATACACACTATATACTCAATCACTGTACAGTAACTGTATACTCAGTACTTCACTATATTTATATTGTATATTCAATACATCATTGTACAGTTACTGTATACTCCATAAAGCACTCTTCGATTATTCTACACTACATACTTTTTGTACTCAAAATTTGTACTCATACTTAACTCAAAGTTTACTGTGAATTCCGTACTCCACTGTGCAGTTGTTGTGTACTTCATATCTTCATATTCACTATGAATGTCCCACATGTTACTTTACATTGCATAATACACTTGAGACTTACTGCATGTTCTATTCTTCCATATACAGTTACTGTACATCATGAAGACCACTGTACAGTTTTTTTTAAATATTTCACACTCCACTGTGTAGTATATATTCTCTATACATGCTACAGTTACTGTATACCTTATCTTATATCAGAGTTACTGTACACCAAATACTAAGGTTATGTAGTTGAAGCATAGGGGAGTTCCATACTCTGTCAACCACCATAGCCAAAGCAACTAGTGTTAAATCTCCCTCTTAGCTAATGGTTTTAGCAACCTCTAACTTAAGCACATATTTTAAGACTGTTAGGCTCTCTGGAAACATATTTGAAATTACACTTACAATATTTGTAATAATTTTGTTGAATTGAAGACATAAATGAAGTCATAAGAAAAGCCATGACTTCTACCCATTCATAACGTTTCCTACCAGATGGCTTATGCAATTTTCAGATCATGAGGACAACATTGTCCGTTTCTAAAACAATACGGACCCTAAATCTTCAGAATGGATTAAAGACCTGGATGTAGCAGCTTTCTTAGTGATTTTTTGGTGTCCATAACTCGTCTCCTTCTTTCTCAGGGCCGAGGTCACTTCCTGTGCAGACTGATGATGGATTTTCCTGAGAAAGAGAAAGGGGTGCCACTTTGTGCTGGTGTAAAGGTGAATGCTATAACAGATGCTCTGAGAGGGGAGGCATGCTGGGAATCATTTTGTGAAAGGGTTCCTGGAACCTATCAGCCATTATCTTGGGTGAGATGATTGAGGTGGAGACTATAAAGGACCTGGAGCTTCATGGATTAAGATGGAAACCATTGAATAAAAGAAATAATTTAGAGAATTAAAAAAAAAACTATACCTGTGTAGAAACAAAGCTTTTTAGTGCATTGTAATCAATTTCGGTAACAATAGATGCATGGGACTGTGGGATTTATCTTCTGCTGTTTTTGTCTTGTTACTTTGCCAATTAAATTAATGACTTTATTGTATATTTGATAGAAAAGTAGTGTAAAGGTTGATATTTTAGGAAAAGTCTTGCTCTGCCTAGTTGTTTTAAAGTTTAAATCCCTTTCCCTTCACCATTCATATAAACAAAAATAACGGCGTATGGGTTTTGCATGAGATCAGGATGGCCCAGATGCATCAGTGGCGTGCATAAAGATCTACTCATAAAATCTGATTTGAGAAAAGGAAAAGAGGGAGAGAAGCATTCTTTATCCCCCTCTAGTCCCTAATCTGTGTCCGTCGTCTCCATCATCTCTCTCCAACTCTTTCCACTGTCTCATTTTCTCTTGCTAAATTAAACTTTCTTTTTCTGGTTCTTTTAAATCCAGCTCACCATAGTTTCTATAGCTCTTCTTCTCATTACATGTCTTTATATATTCAGTCCACAAAGTCCTTATCAATATAAATCATGCACACTATTACTTTTTGTGAAATACTCTCAGAGTCAACCCTTTCCTGTACTGTACTACTGTTAAGTCATATGTAGCTGTCCACAAGCTGAGCCCTTTGGGAATGTCAATGCAGAATTGTCTAAACACTTTGGTCCTGGTTAAACATTAAAGGGATATGACACTCTTGCTGTCCTGCTTGCTTGTTCTTAAGGCTTTGATCATGTGAGCTTGAAGACAGCCAGTGTTTCCTTTTAAAACGAGCATGAAACACAAATCATCTGTTGATATGAAGCTCCAGACTCACAGAAATCGGTGCACTCTGTTTCCCAATCTTGTACGCTTAAGCCAAATAGGTTTCAGAAACTTTCAAAAGGTCATGGTTGGCAGCAATGTAATATGGAAAGATCCAAACATGCCATCCGTCTTTGCAATAATTGGCCAGTAGCGATGTATAAAGATTGTGAGAAGTGGTGGGAGCCATGCTGTGTCATGGTGAATGCTTTTCAGGAGATGTGCAAAGGTTGTATGTAGGTCACAGGCTTCTGATTCTTCTCAGGGAAAACAAAGTAGGCTGCAACATCTTTATTTTCATTACATCATTTCACTTGTTCTCACATGTTATCATTTCCATGGTAACAGCACAACAGGAACTTGTTTGAAAGATGCTCCACATAAATGGGTTAAAAATAGTCAGCAGTAAAGACATCTTCAGGATAAAAGAGTTAAAATTTTATGGCCTCTCTTTAACATGACGTTTTTTTTTTTGCTGATCATTTCCCTGTAAATGCACCTTCCCAAATGATTTATTCCTTTATTTTTTAATTCTACCTAGATGTACTATAAGGAACTGAATATAGCTAGCTATAACTATCTGTACCCCGCCTCTCACCCGAAGATGCTAGGATTGGCTCCAGCTTCCCCGCAACCCAGATGGATAAAGCGGTATAGATAATGGATGGATAACTATCTGTAATTTGTTGCTGGAGTATCTAAACATAAGCCACTAAGCATAAGCTCAACTAGCCTCCATCTTTGTGGTTACCTATTATTGTTCTATAGCACACACACATTTTATAAATGTATAACAGAATCACCTATTTAACGCCATGATCCTGTTACTTCCACTTATCCGAAGTGTCGTTATGCACGGGGTGATATTCAAGGAAAAGGAGAGCAGTCAGATCCTTCTTCACTTCACTTTCCTCACCCATGTTTGGTGAAAGTGGTCAAGGTACAAAAGATCGATCTCATTGACATCTCTGCATCATCTCAAGCAGGTGAGTGTGTTAGATATTTGTTAATGCATCGTCCTTCTGGAGCTTTAGCATGGGGCCGAGAGGGGGAATGGCTCCTCGAGGAATGTCTGTCTGAATAAGAGAGGATGGGAGGAGAGCTTCAGAGAGACTGGAGTCTGATGAAGTCCTTTGCAGCACACTAGAAATAAATGAGCGTCTACTGTTACTGACGCTCTAATTTTTAAGCACAGGTGAAAGTTTTTTGGTTCTGTTTATTTAAAAAGTGATGTCACACACTGACATGTTGGAGCGTTCATACTCGATGGCTAAATCTTTATTCCCAAAGTTCATATTTTACAGTTGTCTAGCAACAGTGTTATCATGACCCCTCAGACTGTGAACTGTCTGTTGATCTTATTTAGAATACACATATTTGTGCACTTGCATACTTTTCAAGTATAAATACCCTGATTTGCTGAAGTTGTTCTCCTGGAGAAATGATAGTGTTTCCAAGCCTCTGGTTCTTGGTTCCAGACCAAAGGTATTTTTGTAGACAATAGCTGAAATCATCTGCATTTAATTATGTTCAGGTGGCCTTCAGGCAAGGTGAAATGACCCCATACACAACATAGAAGTCCAAACTTCACCACATTCAAACTGCTCACTGAGTAAGAAGTAGAGATGCTGATGACCACAAACCATCTGCGAACCTGCTAGCTTAACCCAATACCATCTCTAAACTATTCTGAATCTCCATCAGGTGGTCCTGTTTTTTTTTTCCATCTTCAAGTCTCCTCAAGTCACAATTCACCATTCTGGATTCCACTAAATTGGATTCCCTGGATTCCCTCCTTCCATTCCTAACCAAGATCCTGGAGCATGTAGTTCTTGCCGATCTGGTTACAAGGCAATGCAGTAACCAAACATTTACAAAAAGCCAAAGAGTACTTTATGTCTTCCATTCTCTTCCTACTTAGACCCTGTGAATCACCAGATCCTCATCTTCACTCTTGCCAACTTGTGGACTGGAAGCTGTGCATAATCCAGTTCGCATCGACCTTACAAGATCAATCCATCCATCCATTATCTATACAGTTTTATCCGTCTGGGTCACGGGGGAAGCTGGAGCGTTTCGGGTGAGAGGCAGGGTACACCCTCGGCAGGTCGCCAGTCCACCAGTCCACCACAGGGCCAACACAAACAGCCACACATGCTCGCATTCACACCTATGGGCAATTTAGAGTAGCCACATGACCTAATCTGCATGTCTTTGGACTGTGGGAGGAAACCCACGCATGCACGGGGAGAACATGCAAATTCTGCATAGAAAGGCACCCTGGGTGACCCGGGGATCGAACCCAGGACCTTATTGGTGTGAGGCGACAGTGCTAACCACCACACCACTGTACTGCGAAGATCAATCCTATTTGGAAATATGGAGAAGTTCATTTTCATCACCTCACAGCATTACTACCAGAGTGCATCAGGAGTCGGTGCTTAGTCTGCTCTTGTTCTCCATTTATGCTAAATCTCTGGCTTCAGTGATTGGTCATCATGGCTTCTCTTATCACTGCTATGCCAATGACACACAACTTCACCTACCAAGTTACTCTGAATATATCAGACTGACATTCTGACCCATCATTTGAAGCACAACCTTAACAAAACTGAAGTGATATAACTAAAAGTGACCTTCCTAATGAAGCACTGAGGACCTCCACTGGCTTTCTGTTGCAGAAAAAATCTATTCAAATCTCTTGTCTTAGCATTCAAGGCACCTGAATTTTACACATCTACACATTCTGGTTCTGAACTAAACTGACATGCTAACTCAGGGTGCCTGGCAGGGCTCTGAACTTCTGAGTGGAAGAGTGTGAGTATGGATCTGGTACTGCCATGCTGATACTGTCAGGTTCTTAAGCAAGACATCTAACTTTCATCTGTTCAGCTTAATTGTCTGTTGCCTCTGCCAAATGATTTAAATGTAAATGTGTAGTTTTTGGAAGATCTTGCTTTAGTGTTGGAACAATCTTCACTTCAAACATCCATCCATTATCTATACCGCTTAATCCGTCTGGGTCGCAGGGAAGCTTGAGCCAATCCCAGCAGTCATTTCGGGCGAGAGGCGGGGTACACCCTGGGCAGGTTGCCAGTCCACAAGAGGGCCAACAGAGACAAACAGCCACACATGCTCGCTTTCACCTATGGGCAATTTAGAGTAGCCAATTGATCTGCATGTCCTTGGACATTGGGAGGAAACCGGAGCACCCACGCATGCATGGGGAGAACATGCAAACTCCACACAGAAAGGCACCCTGGGTGACCCGGGGATGGAACCCAGGACCTTCTTGCTTTGAGGCGACAGTTCTAACCACTGCACCATGTTATGGATATTTGTTGTGATTAGTTATTGTAGTTATATTATGTGTAATTTATACACATTTAATTTAAACACATGAAGTGGGCATAAACTGATATTCATAAATAAAATCTAAATTTCAAAAATCTAAATCCTCCAATAAATAAATAAATAAATAAATAAATAATAGTAATAATAAATAAACAGACAGTTGGTTCTGTTTTTACCTACCTGCAATATTTTCCCAGATATAAACAAACAAGTAGCCTAATTTAAAGCATATGACCCTGAAAACAGTTAGCTGTGTGTGTGTGTGTGTGAGTGTGTGTGTTCTTGTGTGTGTATTCTACTCATCCACCTTCTGTTGGAGATGATGTAGTGATGTAGAGATGATGTAGTGCCGCCTTAGCCAACTCCTCTGGTGACAGCAACCTTCCCAGCTTCCACTGAGTCATGAGTCGGCCCATGGCACGCGTGTGTGTGTGTCTTTGTGTGCATGTGCATGTGTGTGCGTGGACCATGCATTTATTCTCCTCTTGACAGTAGCAACAAAGTAGCCCATTTGTCTGGTGTCCCATCAGGGCTGCAAACATACAACGAGACAGAGACGGAGAGACGGAGAGAGAGAGAGGAGGCATTCTTCTAAGCTGTCACAACCAGAGACGACTGTGTTGTTTGTGTGTGTGTGTGTGTGTGTGTGTGTGTGTGTGTGAGAGAGTCGGGCAGAAGGGTGGGGGGAGTCAGCGACAGAGAGGCTCGCCGGGATCTCCCAGAGGACTTGTGTGTGTGTGTGTGCGTGTGTGTGTGTGCGTGTGTGTGTGTGTGTGTGTGTGTGTGTGTGTGTGTGTTATGAGAGGGACTCCCCTCATGGCCGAGTGTGTGACGGCTGGAACAACAGCGCCAGACTCCAGCCCCCCTTCACGCTCCCCCACCCCTGTCTCCTGTCCTCCTTCTTTTCTTTCCTCTCACGTTATCCCTCAGGACTTCATGTCTCTCTGCGCCATGACACTTTCTCCTCTCGTCCATCCTTTCCTTCTTTTCTGCTACCTGTCTCTCTCTCTCTCTTTCTGAATCTGTCTCACCCCCCATGTTTATCTTTTACGTCAACACTTTCTCTACAGATCCAGTTTTTTTTTTGCTTTTTTAACCTCTCTCACTATTTTCCCTTCTTTTCCTCACACTTCTTTCTTCTAAGATTAATCTATTCCTTCCTTTCTTGGTCTGTCTTTCTCTCTGTGCTTCTACCTGTCTCTCTCCCGCTTTCTTGCTCTTCTCTCTTCCTTCTGAGATTCCGCCTTCTTTTCCTTTCTTGGGCTGTCTTTCTCTCTCTGCTCTCTGTTTGTCTCTACCCCAGCACTTCCATCCAGTCTTTCTTATGCTTCTTTTCCTCCCACATCTCTTTCTCTTCCATTCTTCTTCTCACATTAATCCCTTTCTTGTCCTGTCTTTCTCTCTGTCGCTACCTGTCTCACTCTTCTACTTTATCTTTCAATATCTCTATCAATACCTTTTCCACAGAGCCAGTCCCTCTTTCTCTTTTTCTTCTCATGCATCTCCTTCTGTCTCTTCTCTCCTCTCTTTCTTTCTGTTCCTACCTGTCTCATGCCATTTTTCTCTCTTCAGCATCTCCTCCAAAAATTTGGTCTTTATTTTTTGCCCATTTTTTGCCCTTTCTTCTTTCTTTCTTTCTTTCTTTCATTCTTTCTTTCTCATTAATCTCTCTCTATTTTTTTTCTCAGAATCATCTTGTCCTCCCATTCTTGTTCTCTTTCTTTTCTCTGTTCATTCCTGTCTCACTGATCTTTCTCAATCTTTATCTCTTTTTTCTTTCTCTCTCTCCAACACTTCCTCTCCATTTACCTGTTTCTATTTCCTCACTCTCTCCTACTGTTTTCTTTCTTCTCTCCTTGCTTTACTATCTGATCTTGTCTTTCTCTCTCTATCTCAAATATTTTTCCATATATCCTTTTTTTAAGTCGCTCTTTCATTTGTTTTCTCTGCAGATTCATCATTTCCCTTTCTACTCTCCTGGATCTTACCTGTCTCCCTCTCTCACAGATTCATACTCGACCCCAACAGCTTCTGCGTCTTTCTTTTGCTTCTTGGCTAAGGGCTGGTTAGTGTATATATAATCAAACTTTTTTACTTTTCAATTTTTTTCAGATTTTTCCTGTCTATGTCTGAAATTATTTTGCTCACGTGGGACATCAGGGAGCCCTATGACAAAAAAAAACATGAATTTCAGATGTTGACTTTTTTTTAGTCATTTGTAATATATATTTTTTCTTACCTGCTATATTATTTGGCAGCTTGATAGCCCTGTCTCACACCTCTCACTCTTATTTTACTTTTGCCTCCCTTGTTCTTCTTGTTTTCATCCATACCTGTCTTTGTCTCCTACTATAATCGGAAGACGGTCTCTCTCCAGTCTCTTTTCTTTTCTAACATGTCTTACTCCTTTTACTTGTCCCATCATTTTTTTACCTGTTGATTTCTCTTCCTGTTTGTTTTTTCTGTGTTTTTCTTTTCCCAGGCAGCAAATGTGCACTGCATTGAATCATCACCAAACATAGTGCTGTATCTGCTTCCCATTCACACAGCAGAACCAGCCAAGTGTCTGTGCACAGTACCAGACCGGATCCGTTTCACAGATCTGCACCAAATCAGCTTTAGAACCACCTCAGATTTTTACATAATAAAAAATATTATTACATCCTGTCCCTGGTGCAGGTCCATGTTTCAGATTTAACTTTTGGCGCAAATACGGCACAGCTCGGGTTCTGATCATTGTATCTGGAAATAGTGCACAGTGAAAAACTGGGATTTATATATTTAGTTCATCTGAATAAGACTGAAATGAATATCTCTTATATACTTAATTTATTATTTATTTATTTATTTTCCTTATTTCTTTTATACTAATATTTGGTTCAATCTAAATGCGTGAAAAAGTGCTCAGTCTAGTGTATATAGACACACATACACACACACACGCACACACACACACACAGTGGAAAAATCCATTTTATTTCTCACAACACAGTAGCTGAGCACTAATTGACTGGGTTTAATCTCATGATAATTAACATACTAATGGTCTAATAAAGCTTAAATGTTTAAAGCGTGTGAGATGGCTAACAGAGCCGTTTGCTGGCTTACTGCATCTCTAATGTGTGTGTGTGTGTGTGTGTGTGAGCGAGAGAGAGTTAAAGTGCATACTTTATATTCCTCATTCTTTAGTAAACTGTTATTTCTCTATGTTTTCTCCCTCTATTATTCTCTCTCTCTCTCTCTCTCTCTCTCTCTCTCTCTCTCTCTCTCTCTCTCTCTCTCTCTCTCTATCTCTCTCTCTC
>JAQMYM010000021.1:987567-998993 GCA_030014255.1 Parauchenoglanis ngamensis
CACAGAAAGGCACCCTGGGTGACCCGGGGATGGAACCCAGGACCTTCTTGCTGTGAGGCGACAGTGCTAACCACCGCACCACCGTGCCTCCACTTTTCCTTCTATTTCCTTTGTTAATTTTAGATTTTTCAAAATTCTACAAAAACAACTTTTCAATGTGGTCTCAGACATTTGGCGCCCACTGTAAATGCAAATAGACCCATGTTTGACTTAATCTGCTGAAATATTTTTTCACCTATTGTCTGACATTTAACAATCTATAAACTAAATCTATAAACTCCTGACCTACAATCTATAAACTTTCATGAACATAGTCACATTATGTCACTTTATTCTCGGGGCTCCAATTAGTTCCATTCTTGCTGTAGGAAATTTACTGTTAAACAGTGCTGTGATCACAGAACGATACTGCAGGATGGCTTTGATTATGAAAAGGTGCTGCAGGAGGAGTGTGATTAGCAAAAGGTGCTACAGAAGTGCTATGATTAAAGAACCATGCTGTAGGAGCATTGTGATTAGCAGACCTTGCTACTGGATGTTCTTTAATGATCATCCTCTTCAGAAGGAACACTGCTGTTGGTGCTGATGAGAATGGACTCCTGGGAAAGCGCCAGCGAGTGTTAGCAAGAAGTCACACTGTGACTGGGATCTACCCAAACACACATTCTTGCCTCTGCTAATGGGGAACGGAGCTGGAGGAACAATAGGGAGCTCTCTCTTCAGTGTTCCTCGAGATCCACTGCGGGAAAAAACACCGCACAATTGCCTGTAATGAAAATGCCTCTTAAATGCCGGGGATGCTTTGATTTACTTGGAAACATCTTTCCACTGTTTAGCTCTCCTCGTATACGTGCTCTCAGAGTCTGATTGTGTGAGAGACGCAGACGAGGGCACGATGGGGGGCTTTAGATCTACGTCAAACGTCGTTGTGACTAGCAGCTCTGTTTTTTTGGCACTGGGACAACGGAGTGCTTTGAACAATCATTCAGCCACATCTGTTCAGACGCCCAAGTGTGTGTGTGTGTCTGTGTCTGTGTGTCTGTGTGTGTTTCTCATTTGACTTGGATAAAAGTGTTTTAAGAAAAAAGGAGAGCGAGTGTGTGTGTGTGTGTGTGTGTGTGTGTGTGTGTGTGTTCAGTGTATCCAATCTCGCAACAATTCTAAGTAGTTTCTTATGAATATTTTGTTGTTGTTAAAGATAGCATTCTCAGTAATAAAAAATATTCAGCAAAGTAAAATTGTAATATGCGTCTGGTATTAAAATAAAGTATTTCCCTATTAAAGTTTGGTGATGTCGACTGAATACACAGAATACAGCGAATACTTTCATAAATAGACCTAATATAATAAAACAATATTTTTTCACTAATGTACTATTATTTACAAAAGTTATCAAAAAAGTTTACCTAGGCAGCATTCGCTCTCCAAGGAGGTGTGGCCTCTGTACCTGTCAGTCTCAATGGAGGAGGTGTGGCTTCTGTACCTGTCAGTCTCAATGGAGGAGGCGTGGCCTCTGTGCCTGTCAGTCTCAATGGAGGAGGCGTGGCCTCTGTACCTGCCAGTCTCAATGGAGGAGGCGTGGCCTCTGTACCTGTCAGTCTCCTTGGGGAGGTGTGGCCTCTGTACCTGTCAGTCTCAATGGGGAGGTGTGGCCTCTGTACCTGTCGGTCTCAATGGAGGAGGTGTGGCCTCTGTACCTGTCAGTCTCAATGGAGGAGGCGTGGCCTCTGTACCTGTCAGTCTCAATGGGGGAGGTGTGGCCTCTGTACCTGTCAGTCTCAATGGGGGAGGTGTGGCCTCTGTACCTGTCAGTCTCATTGGGGAGGTGTGGCATCTGTACCTGTCAGTCACAATGGAGGAGGCGTGGCTTCTGTACCTGACAGTCACAATAGAGGAGGTGTGGCTTCCGTACCTGTCATTCTCAATGGAGGAGGCGTGGCTTCTGTACCTGTCAGTCACAATAAAGGAGGTGTGGCTTCTGTACCTGTCAGTCACAATAAAGGAGGTGTGGCTTCTGTACCTGTCATTCTCAATGGAGGAGGCATGTCTTCTGTACTTTTCTGAAGGAGGTGTGGCCTCTGTATCTCTCTTTTTAGCTGACAGTCACAGTGAAGCAGACATGGCCTCAGATTACTCATAATGCTCCCACTGCTGCACACTGCTGAAACGTTATAAGATGTAAATTGTATTAAACGGATAGTTGTTGTAAATATTTTTTCACACATTAGTACATGCTGCTTTCCTAAACTGGGTATTTTTATTAGCAGTGGAATAAAATGAGTGTGTAATTTGCACGTCTACTGACTAATCACAGCATTTAAAGAGCATTGTCTTTCCCAAGCAGTCGACGTAAAGCATGAGTCTAATGAACATAAACCAGCTTTACAAATCCCTGAGTGGAGCTGTAAGTAAACCAGACAGTCTTGACACTGGAGCCTAATGAGCTGAGATTAACGTCTCTCTCTCTCTCTCTCTCTCTCTCTCTCTCTCTCTCTCTTTCTCTCTCACACACACACACACACAAAAAAGAAAGAGTGAAGTGTGGAAAATACTAAATAAACCACCAAATTGCACACATGGGTGTGCCAGTATAAACACAAAAACACTCCAATCCCTGCGTGTCTGCGCCGCACAAATTTGTGTGTGTGTGTGTGTGTGTGTGTGTGTGTATGTGTGTGTTCCTGAAATGTGGTCTCCATTAGGTGAGGGTGTAAAAACGGTAATGAGGGAGATAGTGTGTGAAATGGACTGTCGCAAAGAATGTGCCACACAGGTGTTTGTGTGTATGTGTGTGTGTGTGTGTGTGTGTGTGTGTGTGCGTACGTGCGTGTGCGTGTGTGTGCATGTGTGTGTGTGAGAGTGTGAGACAGTGAGTGAGTGAGTGAGTGTGTAGGATATTGGAGAACGTGTTCCACCTTACTGTATATGTGAGATGTTATATAATGTATACACTAGTGTTATTGTTTATAATGTTTCCACATCAGTGTGTTCTGAAGTGTTTTATTCCTCTTCTACAGCATTTTACCAACTATTAATTTGTATATTTATTAACGAATGGCACATCATACTTTTTATCCATTTATAGTTACATTTAACATTGTGGAACAACTATTGAGTTCCTGTTCTCACATACGTTTACAGCTGCTATAAACAGTCTTTCACTCAGTAATTCCTTTTTTTCTAGAACTTCATTAGAAAATAAATCAGCTTGTCATGTTACTGAGATGTTACTCATGTTACTCTGTCCTGAAGATGTCAGGAAACGCCTTCCATGAATGTCAATAAATCACCTTTCTTTTTTATGTGGCGTGTCCACCAAACGAGGCCCTGTGAATGAGATGTTACTATAGAAACGATAATGTATTAGAATTAGCGCATTATGGGTTTTTTTTATAAACAATGGTTTTCACACTTATCTTAATACATTGTGGACATCAAAACCCTTCATAGAGTGCGCTTTACAAACACACCTGTGAACACCAGTTGGAACAAAATGCACTTCAACAGCAAAAACATGTCATACCTCATCCAAAAGTTCTGCCAAAACTGTAGCATCTGCTGTCGCGTGTATCACTACTGTATCACTCATGCACAATGAACTGAAAAACACAATCACAATCAAGCATTGCAAAATACATACATGATATGTTTCCCCATCCTCGTTCTGGCATGCTCCATTGCAAAAAAAAAAGAAAAAACTGTTACAGTTGGCTACGTATTGCAACGCCAAACAATTACAGTAAATCTGAAATTCTTCATGCTTCATGACGGCTCTGCTCCATGATGTCCTCTGGATTTTGGGTCTGATTTTACTACAGTTTTTCTCGATTGCTATACAGTCAATACGCAGGCTGAAACGGAAGCACTCTGGCCAGAATGACACATTTTGTTTGCGAAAGGCTCTAACACCAAGAAAACCTTAAAGAAGCATATAGCAAAAGCAAATATTACCTTCACACAACACAACTTGTGGTCAAATAAATATTTTCTTTCAGTCTGTCAATACACAGTTGACAGCAGATTACAGAATACAGCTATCAGTATGAACCGGTTCAGCCTTACAGTAATTTGTGCTCAATGCCTGTGCCATATTTTGATACTTTACATAGTTACAGTATAGAGAATGCCAAAAAGGCAAGCAAACAGCTTCAAGCACCATTATTCTCTAAGAAAAAAACTAATTCCTAAGGTAAATAACATGTATTCCTGACTGTATTTAACTGTATGGTGTGACACGGCATTAGAGTAACGCTTTAGCTGCACATACTGGAGTATTGCCTCTTTCACATGCTCAGAGTTTCTTTATAATGGAACTCTGTACAGCTGCTTCATTTTGAGATGGTTTTGTTTAAAGACTCGAGCAATAGTAGCCAATCTCACACTGCTGATATCTCTAAAGATGCCCTGGTCTGCAGTTACTGCTGTCTGGATTGTTGTGTTGTTTGCCATGAGCATTACAATGTGTTCGATGGCAGCTTCCTGTTCAGGACTGAAGGTCCTCTCTCTGCATGTACAATAAACTGTATTGCAAAATGCATATATGATGTTTCTGTATCCTCTTTTTTATAGTTTAGTGTTGTATTGCAAGATAAAAGAAAAAAGTATGACGCCTCTTACAGTAGGCTACATATTGTACTGGCAAAGAAATACAGTAAATATGAAATATGCTCAGCTGTATGGTATACTAAAATACAACAAAACATGTACAGACGCTTATCATTTCCAGTACAGTACGTGAAACAACAACACATGATACTACCACTAGAGGTCTGCTGTAGCTCTAATGCTGATCCATGGTGTCCTCTGGATTTTAGGTCAAATTCTTATGAACTTCACATTTACTGCAACATTCTCCCTTGCCTTGAACCTTTAGGTGGGAAAAATCTTTAGCAAATCTTTAGCACAACAGATAAATATTTAAAGCCATGTAGCTATCATGATGTGTTGTTTTGCTGTAGATCCACTACTGAGTGCAGTAAAGTTACTGTAGCTGCTGCAGTTCTTGGGTCACTTTCTCTCACTGAGAGCCATAATGTACATATACAGCAGTGACAGGGGAAAATGTCTTCAGCAACAACTACATCTATATTTTTGCTGTAGTTGGTGTAGGTGGTTGTAGTTAGCAATACTACCACCAAAACACAAACTGTAATTTAAAGCTTTGAGTTGCAGCTGCACCACCATCAGAGCTGCTGTTATAAGGTAAGTCAGAAGATGTGGATGATTACATTACTGTTATAATTATATCACAGGTGTGGCATTAAGGTGAAATAACACACACACACACACACACACACAAACAGTTGAACATCCTCACAAGGTTAAAACTGTCAAATGCTTGTGGGGACACCTGGTCCTCACCAAGAAGTAAAAACCTTCCCAGACACACACACACACACACACACACACACACACACACACAAACTGCAGGCAGTAGTTTTGTTCAACGACAGAAACATGTCTGGTGTGTTTCAAATTAAGAGCATCATCAGAGAAAAAGTGCACAAATGTCTCTGTCTGTCTGTCTGTCTGTCTGTCTCAGTGGTTTTATAGGTGCAGGAAATGGAGACAGAGTGAGACACTTTTTATCCAGAAGAAAAAAGTAATAGGGAACTGGCTGGGAGAATTTCCTAACCATCCATCCATCCATCCATCCCTCCTCTGGATTAATGGCACAAAGGTCCCATGTTCAAGCCCTTGGTCAAACAGGCACCTTTCAGGGCGTGTTCTCCCCATTCCTGTGTGGCTTTCCTCTGGGTACTCCGGTTTCCTCTCACAGTCCAAAGACATGTGTGGACCAGGTCCCAGCCACTTTGGTGCACAGGCTAGTGTGGTCTTAGTGCCGGTCTCAAGCCCAGATAAAACTGGAAGAGTTGCATCAGGAAGCACATCCTGTGGAAAAACCTGTGCCAAATCAAGGCGCGACTGCTGGATGATCTGCTGTGGTGACCCCCAACGGGAGCAGCTGAAAGAAGATTTATTTATTGATAAAAAATTTTACTTTTCTTGTTTGTTAAGTGAAAGTGACAGATTTCTTTTTTTATTCTTTGGAGATTTGGCAATAGGAGGAACTTCTGATTTTACAAGGAAACATTATTTAAGAAATGATGAGTCCTGGAAGAAGCCTACAGCAATCTGTCCTCAATCAGACAGAAGTGAAGACACAAGGCTTCTTATCTACTCAAAAATATCTTTTTAACTAATATTTATTAATCATACACTCCCTGATAATGCCAACTTGTCCATTCACAGTAAATATACCTAATGAATAAATGGATATTACACACACACACACAAACACACACACACACACACACACACACATATAAGTTGCAGATTTATATCTGTGTGACATGTTCCAGACTTTTCAGCGCCTCTTGATCATAAAGTGAGTGAGGGGTTCTGTGCTGCGATGTGAAGTGTGAATGTGTGAATTAGCTCTTTCACACAGACACAAACAGGGATTCATTTCTCTCCGTCTCCTCTCTCTCTCTCTCTGTCTCTCTCTCTATATCTCTCCTTCTCCCTGTCTGCCTCTGTCCCTTTCCATCTCTCTACTACTCTGCTAATGCCATCCATTGTGTGTGTGGGGGTGGGGGTGTGTGTGAGAGAGAGAGATAGAGAGAGAGAGGTGTGCTTGAGGGCCGACGTACTTTCTAACACCGACCATGAATTAATAAACTCCCTGTAATGGGACTTATTGAGACCCAAGTGCCAAGGAACAGTACTATGTAGTAGTCTGCCTTCCTGTCTCTCTGTCTGTATGTCTGTCTTAGTATCTTAGTCTCTCTCAGTCTCTATCTATCTATCTATCTATCTTTCTATCTATCTATGTAGCTATCTGTCTGTTTGTCTGTCTGTCTGTCTGTCTGTCTGATCAATCACACCGCGCTAGTCGCCGACAGAGGGCGAGCAGCTCCTCACCCCTGTAAATGCCACGCCCCCTGCGTGTCGGGAATCTCCTTAAGAAAAAACCCTATTACATCACGGCCTTCGCGAGCGCAGGCTATATCAGGGCTCGTGCTGGGGTCCTCCTCAGTGGCGTCCGAGCGGCGCAGGCGGTTTCTAGCATACCACGAAAACGAGAAACATAAAACCACACACGCACACACCATGTATACACTCCGCTCACGAGACACGATCACACACGCTGTCGCTACACACGCGCGAGCACGCGGGAGATGACCTGAGAGACCGCGAGCATCTGCGCTGTGCACGCTGGAACAGTCACTTTCATTCTTCATCTCTGGGAATTAGAAAGACTGAAGAGTCATCAGCATCATCCTCATCCCCAGGATTGCGTGTCTCTGTGTGTGTGTGTTTAATAAGGATGCTATAAAGGAGAACAGCTTGGAAACGGAGCTCGGTTGCTATGGAGAAAAACTGCGCTTGAAGGAGACAGAACTTTGACTAAGTTGTGGCGTGCGGTGTTTTGACATTGCAAAGGACGCGCGCTGTTTTTGTGCTGCCTGTCTGTTGTTTTGAGTATTTTTAAAGGACGTCGTCATGGTGAAGGTGACGGAGCGCCGTTTCGTGGCGGCGATGTACGTGCTATTCGTGTCGTTCGCGCTGCACACGGAGGAGGGCGCGTGCCAGCACTACTACCTGCTCCGTCCGGTGCCGAGCGACAGCCTGCCTCTCGTGGATCTTAAGGAGGACCCGAACCCCGCGCTGGACCCGCGCGAGCGCGACATGAACGAGACCGAGCTGCGGAGCGTGCTGGGCGGCGATCTGGACTCGCGCTTCCTCTCCGTGATGCCGCCGCCGCCGCCGAAAGAGCGCGTGGACGACGAGCACGCGGACAGCTCGTTCCCCGACGGCCCAATGCCCGCGCATATCCGCGCGCTGGACCTCGACACGCCGCCGTTGGTCGTAGCGGGCGCGCGCCGCCGCAAAGCAGGCCGCAAGCTGAAACGGCGGCTGCAGATGTGGCTGTGGGCGCACTCGACGTGTCCGGTGTCCTACACGTGGACGGACCTCGGCAGCCGCTTTTGGCCGCGCTACGCACGCGTGGGCAGCTGCCGCACCGAGCGCTCGTGCTCCGTGCCCGAGGGCATGATGTGTACGCCTGCGGGGTCCTCGCGCGTCACGCTCTTGCGCTGGAGATGCGCGCGCCGCAGAGGCAACCTCAAATGCGCGTGGATTCCCATGCAATACCCCATCATTACCGAGTGCAAGTGCGCGTGCTCGAACTGAACCCACATCTTCCTCGACGTTTTAACTTATAAATTACTTTATAATAGCTATAAAAGTTTCTATTTTGTATAATGTTTATATATTTTTATTTTTTAATTCGTTGTTGTTTGTTGTTATGCACTATGAAGTGTAAGAATGTATTTTCTCTTGCTGATGTATATGTTGTGCCATGTAAAGTTGATAGACAGTATTATGTGTAACCCAGAGTCTACTGTATTTGTGAAGAATAAAATGTCACATTTTTTTGTATTTATGTCGCTGAGAATTGAAGGGAGGAGCGCGCGCGCAAACGCTGGACTCACGTTTAATGAGTTAACTCTGTCTTCTTTTTTATGTCTCACAATTGAGGCCCATGTCATCCTGTAAATTAAGAGCAATTGCTATTTATTCTTTATATTCATAGCCTATAAAATATCTGTAAAATAAAAGTGACATAAATGACACTTTTGTTTTCATTTCTTTCATTTGTGCATCAACGTCATTCTGTAACAGATATCATGCTATTTTCAGACATACAGTCATATGTTGGTCAATTGTTTGTACTCTGAATGCACACGTCATTCTTGCTCTGAATGTGTTCCTTTAGGTCATTTAGCATTGATTGCATGCACTGTCACGAATATAATTATTTATTTTCTCACATAGGGATGTGATATATCCTATATAGACATATTTAAGTATATAATGGAGTTGATATGTAGTTAAATTATAATTTATCAAATTATTTTAGTGTTCAGTGGCATTAATATATTTCATTTGAAGACTGCAAAATGTAAACTCTATCCTGAAGTTGTTGCAAAACATACCTTTACCTTTACCAACTTAGCTTTACAAAGCACTGACACTGGAGACTCCTTCCATAAATGTCAAACAAACGTCTCAAGAAACTTCGAGAAAACGTCCCCACATCAGTAACAATATTTAATCTGTTTATTCTGAGCACTCACAGTGGGAGGCTCTGTGAATGAGCTGTTACTACAGAAGCAATGACCTATTAGAACCAGTTAATTAAACTTATGATTTGTAGCTGAACATCTGTAAGAAAATATCAAATTTACCCACAAAGCCTCTGACTGGGTATGATATTAGGATATTATAATATCAGTAATATTCATTGATTCATTTATTCAATGATTTGTACAACTCTCCACTTGAAACCTTAACATCCACTGCAGCAAAAATAAAAACCCTGTTACACAGTGTGTGTGTGTATGTGTGTGTGTGTGTGTGTGATAGAGAGCAAGAGTGAGTGGGAGAGGCGTGAAGCTTGAGAAACCAATGATAGGAAAAAAGAGAAAGAGGACAGGAAAGCAGAGACGGGGAGCAGAAACGAGGACAGGACTCATCTAACGCTCCCTGGCGTCCATTTGCGTCCCGGCAGGAGGTCGGCCTTTGGAGCCACGAATAAACACCAGGCTCATAAAGAGCATCAAACACAGCTCTGTTTGACCTGTCACACTGCTGCTCTATCTAAACACAGCTTTGATTAGAACTCACACACTCACACACACGCACTGGTGTTCACGCCGCTTCCAGTGCAGAGCAACCAACCACACAGGGGTGCCATTCAAAGTCTCAGAAAGTGTCAAAGCTGCAAATTGTTTCAGTTAAAACACTGAGAGTGCTATCAAGTTGATCTGTGTGTACAGTAGCTCTGCTGATTACACCATTATTGACTCATATTAGCATTAGCATTAACGCCGTTAGCGTCTGGCCTTGCCGCAGAGCCGAGGACTCACCTTTCAGACAGCGTTCTAACTGACTTGTCTCTTCCTTTCAGCCTCTGGTCGAACTTGTCTTCAGTGTTAGCTAACCACTGGCCATGAAAAATATTAGCGAAGTCTGATATCCCTAGCCAGTCAGAGCCAAGTGCACACTATACCACTTTCATCGGTTGTGATCAGTTGTTCTGTGAATACAGTGGCGTGCATTATGCTACACAGTCGCTCAGAGACGAGGCTCACACACTACACAGAACTACACCGTGCTCTGCAAATAGAACTGGAGTTAGCATGAACACAAACATAGCTTTTTAAATAATGTGCTCCAATACGAATCATGTCACATGATGTATTTCTAATTGCATTAGCAGTTTTATTGTACATTTCGCCCTCATCTTCATAGATGGGTTCATGGATGTCAGTGGCTTTTTGGTACAGCGTGCCCTAAGCTTAAGCAATGCGGGGAATTAGCTAGCTAAATGTTTTACTAGTTACTTGAAATAAACAATCTGAAAATTATAAATTCCTACCCAAACCAAGTTCAATATTTTTAGTAATTAGTGTAGAACATGTGAAGGTGCACCTCAGCTCTCAGGGATCTGTCTGGAGAATAACAGAATTAAAGCCAGGACTATTTATATCAACGTTTATGAGTGTAACGGATTCACACAGCAGCAGTCACACGCATGCTGGTAAAGTATGCAACCCAGAAAAAACACCAGTCTCTGAGCTTTGTTGCTGTTGTTGGTGTGGTTGTTGTAGTTGTTGTTGTTGTTGTTGTGTTGCTGTTGTTGTTGTTGGTGGTGGTCAGCTGGTGAAGTTGCGAGAGTGATCAGGAGTGATAGCGTTAGGTGTTGAGTGTTTTCTGTTGAAGTGAATTATCAAAATAGATAACTGTTTAGGCAGAACACGAGAGCTGAAGCTCAGCCTCAAGTAACACCTAAAGCTTACACCTAAACATAGCTATTTACCTGACTGTGATATGGATTCATGTTAGTGTTAGTGCATTAACATTTGATATTTCCAGAACGAACTGAACACAGAGCAGTGGAGCTTTTCATTGGTTGTTGTTTCCCAATTTAGTCATCTTAACTGTTTGTGTGTGCGTGTATGTGTGTGTGTTTGTTAACTCAGCAAGAGTGGAGTTCTAAATCATTTATTTTCTTTCCCTCCATATGTCTTCTTCCTTCATTTCTCATCTCTGTGTTTGATCTCTCTCTGTCTGTCTTACACACACACACACACACACACACACACACACACACACAAAACAAATAATGTTTATTATTTTATTCCTTTTGAAAAATTTACACTTTATTTATTTATTGGTTAGATTGGTTGTTTTTTGTTTTAACTGACTTAAATTTTATCACATTAGTTAAATAATGAACAAATCATCAACCTTAGGTTGAAATACACAATGAGTAACATTTATCCATCCATCCATTATCTATACCGCTTTATCCGTCTGGGTCGCGTGGAAGCTGGAGCCAATCCCAGCATCTTCGG
>JAQMYM010000021.1:1001008-1013211 GCA_030014255.1 Parauchenoglanis ngamensis
AAGGCACCCTGGGGGACCCGGGGATCGAACCCAGGACCTTCTTGCTGTGAGGCGACAGTGCTAACCACTGCACCACCGTGCCACCTGAGTAACATTCAATTATGTACTAATTTATGCTTTTTTTTAAATAATAAACCAAATATGCTGAATAATTAACACCTCGTTAGTACATTAGCCCTCTCTCTCCCCCTCTCTCTCTCTCTCTCTCTCTCTCTCTCTCCCTCTCTCTCTCCCTCTCTCTCTCACTTCCTCTCTTCCTCTCTCCCTCTCTTTCTCTCTCTCCCTCTCCCTCTCCCTCTCACTCCCTCTCTCTCTCTCCCCCTCTCTCTCCTGCTCCATGTCCCAGCTGTTGTGATGAACTGTCTCTCTCTGTGTGATTTGCTAACTGGACTGTTGTTCAGAATTCTCTGATTTACACGCCGTGCTAATTCTGTCTTTTAGACTACAGACAATAAACAACAGTAAAGCAGTCGGATCCCTTTATGCCCTTTCTTTTGTAGTTTTTTGGCTGTAGAAGCATCTCTAACATGCAGAACACACACACACACAAAAAACAGAACTGAATAAAGTTCTGCTGAAATATGAGTTATAGAGTTTTTTTTCTTCTTCATAAATGTGTTAAGTTTTCTGTTTCGCACATTAGTGACACATTTCTGTTGCTTGATATTGTGAAAACTGAAGTCTGAACCTCACACCGTGATGTGCTTTGAACATAATTTTTACGATTCGGTGGCAGTGGAGAGTTTTGTGCGCTCTTTGAAGTGATCAGCACTGATAATGCTCACAAGTTAATGAGCATGGGAAAGAAACGGAGCCACTCCCAAAGTCTGAGGTTTTAATGATGAAAGCACATATTTGGTTTTGATGTCTGGAAAACGAAGTCCCCTTTTCACAACTTTTAGCATTTTATAAAGTTGGTTTTGTACACTTTCATGGTCACGTGCTGGAGCTGAGGCTGATAATGAATCTGGAATTGTTACAAATATTCATGAATATTGCCACTTGAAAAGAACCATCTCTCAGGAGGCTACTTAATGCTGCATTTATTTTACAGAACAAAGTGCTGTCCAGAGAGAGTGCCTTTTGTGATTAGTGTTTAAAAAAAGTGTTTTAAAAAAATCCACCAATATATGTTTGATATTTTAGATTCTTCAGAGTATTCAGTGTTTACCTTTAATAAGCTTTGCACACTACTGGCATGATCTTAACCAGCTTCATGAGGTCGTCACCTGGAACGCTTTTCATTAACAGCTGAGCCTCGTCAAAAGATAATTAATGGAATTTCAGTTGTGTTGTGTGGAGGTAGTGTTGGTGTATAGTAAATAGCCCTATTCCACAACTGTAGTAATCCATGTTATATCAAGATAGACCTCTCAGCTAGGTAAAGAGAAACAACAGAGCATCATTACTTAGTCCATCAATAATTAGAAGGTGCGTTCAAACTTTTTACTGCTAGAGATAGACAAACTAACAAAAAAAAAATTAAGGGCACATTGAAATCACACTTAAATGGAAACTGAGAAAAATCACACCAAAAATCAAAGTAAAAACCTGAAATCACAGATTGATTCAACTTGTGTGAATTTCATCACCCCAACTCATAATGCGGCTCAGTAGTGTGTTTGGCCCCCATGTGCCTGTGTGCACTCACAACAACATCTGGGTATGATCCTGATGAGATGATGAATGGTGTCCTGGGGGATCTCCCTACCCAGACCTAGATAAGGCGTCAGTGAGCTCCTGGATCGTCTGTGGTGCTACTTGGCGGTGTTGGATACACCGATACATAATGTCCCAGAGATTTTCGATTGGATTCAGTTCTGGGGAACATGGGGGCCAGTCACTGGCATCGATGCCTTCGTCATCCAGGAACTGCCTACACACACTGGCCACATGAGGCCAGGCATTGTTCTGCACCAGGAGGACCCAGTGCACCAGCATAAGGTCTAACAATAGGTCTGAGGATGTCATCCTAACAGGAGTCAGCGTACCATTGGCTAGCATGTGGAGGTCTGTGTGACCCTCCAAGGATATGCCTTCCCAGAGCATCACTGATCCCCCACCAAACCAGTCATGCTGGGTAATGTGCAGGTAGCATAATGCTCACCATGGCATCTTCAGACTCTTTCACATCTGTCACAGTGTGAACATGCACTCATTTGTGAAGAAAACGATGCACCACTGGCGAACCTGCCAATTCTGGTGTATTCTGCAGAATGCCTATTGAGCCTCACAGTGCAGCACTTTGTGCTCAGGTCCCACTAGAGGACCTCGGGCCCAACGGTTTGGTCAGAAATAAGCACATAAGTGGCCTGCTGGAGGTTATTTTGTAGATCTCTGGCAGTGCTCCTCCTGTTCCTGCTCACACAAAGAAAATGACACTGGTCCTGCTGCTGGGTTGTTGCCCTTCTAGGGCTCTGTCCAGCTCTCCTCGAGTATGGGCCTGTCTCCTGTTGTCTCTTGCATGTTCTTGAGACTGTGCTGGGAGACACAGTAAACCTTCTTGAGATGGCACATATGTATGTGCCATCCTGGAACATCTGGACTACCTGTGCAACCTGAATGGGCTGCAGGTCCCACCTCATGCTATCAGTAGTACTGCGTACTAATCTACTCCAGTACTACTCCAGTAGTCCTGCTACTGGTAGATACTGTGAACCAATATCTGAATATTTTACTGATAGAAACTTCAAAGCACTTATGTAAGTCACTCTGGATAAGGGTGACTGCCAAATGGAATAAATGTAAATGTAAATGTAGTGACAAGGGCAATAGCAAAATGCAAATCTAGAGAAAAATCAGTCAGGAAGGATAAAGAGAGAGAAATGGTCTGTCGTCATCAATTGCAAAACCATTCCCTTTTTGGGGTTGTCTTGCTGTTACCCCTCCTGTTCATCTGTTGTTGCTTTCATTTGCACCAAAGCAGGTGAACTTTCACAAGCACTTACACTTCCTAACTTGACAGATCCATGTCCCGGAACTAACAGACCTTGTGTTATACTGTGATGATTAAATGTTCCATAATTTTTTTGAGCTGGGTAGATAGTAGCCATTCTTCTTCTTCTTCTATAATAATAATAATAATAATAATAATAATAATAATAATAATAATAATAATAATAATACAAAATTTAGTCTATCTATGCCAAGGCGGCAGCTTGTCTGAACTTTTGAGACAGAAAATCAGTAAATATGGGACCTGCCCATGACATCAAACACCATCAAACCAATTTCCGAACCAAAAAAATCTGCTGTTACAGTACAGTGTAAACAAGCTGACACTGAAACACCTCCAAGTGAACAAATATCATATTGTCTCACTAGCAAGATTAGTGTTGTTCACTCCTCATAAACACTTACTTGTACTTGAGTTAAGTGTTTAAGAATTTAACAATCAAATTCTAGATTTCTGTGTATCTTCATTAACATAAAAAGAGTTTAGAATTCAGTTGGAGAACATATCATTTCACTATATCAAATTCATAATTATGATCAAATTCCCAATTATATTTCCATTAGAGGGCAAAGATTCACTCAGGTTGAGATGATGGAGTAACACTTTACATCCAATTCTAGAATTCTTGAACCAAGTAATTCTGTAATTGGTACTGAAAAGAGTGTTTAATGACATAGCAATCCAGAATTCAGTATAAATCATTTTAGAATTATCTGTCAGTTATTCTAGAATTGGAACTGCTGTGAATAACAATCGGAAAACAATCAAATTCTAGAATTGAATTCGAAACAATCAGATCCGTAAATTCAGTCCAAATTCTGGAACATGAAAATAAGATCGTAGAATTTAATTTATATGATGGGATATCATCGTAACACCTCATACTGAATTCTAGAATTCTTTGTCAATTTTTTAAGCTGAGAAAAATGATGCTAGGATCAGAACTGAGTGTTCAATGACTCAACAACCAGGATTTTAGAATTCTCAGTGGTTTTGTTCCAGCACAACCACATTAATTTACTTCCTGTTTTTTTTCATGCTGTTTAACCAAGACTTGGTTTCCGATTGGGCTGGAAAGCTGTCAGTCATACGGCTCATGCTGCAGGAGGCATTATTGGTCATGCTTACCTCTGACTGCTTCTCCATGACATAATGTGATCCAGTTGGGGATGTTTCTTCCGATTAGGTCCCGTGTGTCATGACAGACGGGAAGTCTGAGTGAGACAGTTTGGGATTGGACTGGAATCTGACCCAGGACAAGATTAAACAGTCCTCGTTATTCAGCGGAACATCTTTAAACACTTAATACACATGCTGTTTCAGTTTGTACAATTGTAATGTTTACATATTTTGTTCTCTTTAAACTATTGTTGACATGGTGGAGTCTGAAGAAGAGCCGTGTTTTTCCATTATGGAAAACACTCAGGACCGCAGCTACGGTTTTGTGATTCGGACCTTCTCAAGAGCTCTTCAACTCACTTCACTTTAGCACTTCTTACATCAATTTCTAAAATTATTGGCTAGTAATGAGAGTGCTAGTACTTTTTTAGCATTTCCTACTTGGCATGGTCAGTTTAAGTTTTTCTGGATGGGGCTTTGCACTGATTAAATTTCCCCAAAGGGCTACAGATCCTTCTGTGATCAAAGCACGGCGGTTCAATTCGCCATGCCAACCATTACAAAGTGAACCGTATCGATGTAAAACCCAGCGCCAGTTACACTGCAGGGAAGGAGATCATCAACACAACCAAGTGTTTCCATTAAGTGTTCATTGTTTCAGTTGCTTTTTGCTTCGAATGGTTTTGCGTTTAAGTAGCGATGTTTATATTATTAATGAAATGAATAAAATTAAGGTTTACCTTTCATGGATATGCATAGTTAACTCCATGATTGAACAACAGTGACCACTGGCTTCGTATTTTGTCATAATACCAATTAGAATTTATTGGGTATTATTTTAAATGAAAGCACAAACATCATATTATCTCATTTGAAAATTATTCGAATTTGGGAAGCTGGAACTGACCCTAGTATTTTTTCACTTGCTGGCTTTCTCCAGACATTACCGCTATCGCAATGAAATGGCTTTAATGGTTTCCATTTACACCACAGCACTGTTGATTCTGGGTCCTGATTGGTCAGAAGATGTTAATTAATTTTCTATAACAGCAGCTCAGGCAGTAGTGCAGGTTTATATTAATGTGCTCGTTCTAATATGTTATTGTTTCTATAGTAACAGCACATTCACAGGAATTTGCACAGTAAACACTCCACATGAACATATTATGAATTGTTGATATGGTGAAGTTTTCCGCAAGATGTTTATGTAACATTTATGGAAGGAACATCAGTCAGAGGTAAAGGACAGACATTTTCAGGACAGAGGAGTTTACACTTCTTTGCGGTTGCTTGGTAACAAGACAAGCTGAATATGTTTGTCTTATTGAAAGGAAAAAAAGAGGCTGGTGAGGGAATGACTGTTTATAGCTGCTATAATGTAGGTGTGAACATGAACATGCCTGTTTCACAGACATTCCCTAGCTTTAAATGTAACTATAAATGGATAAAAATGATGACTCAGTCCTTAATCGATTTAAAAAATTGTCATGGTTAGCAAATTGCTATGGTATTAGAGCAATAAAACACATTGGGATGTGCTGTTTCTGAAAAAAAATGTACCTCTGCTACTCCACAACACCAAACTCCTGATTATTTTCATAGAAACCTTTTTTATATATACCTTTTAAGGTCTAAATCAACTAATACCTCACACACTGCATGTATTCATCTAAAACGTTTCAAATAAACCGAATAACACTGTCGTTGAATGACCATGAACTTTAAAACTCTTTTGTTATTTTTTAGCTGTGTATGTTGTAATTTTGCTATTCATATATCCAGTGCTCTAATACAGTATGAATTCACCCACAAAGAACCAAATATGGTAAATATAGTGAACCTTAACATACAGTTTCCTGTAGTTATTTAGATCGTCTATCTCACATCTTGTCTGGAACCTGTAATTACTAGAATCAACATCAAATTTCCATAATTTGAGTTCCTGTAATCATCTTTAGACAGCAGCTGATTAATTGTTTGCTTTGTAATTGTTAGCATTGCACAAGCGGCTTTTCCCCCCGGAGCGCTGGGTTCGATGTATAAATATGAACTGGAGATCTGGCCACAAATATATCTGTGCATTGCCAGAGAGTTCAAAGCCCCTGTTGATCTGCACTGTGTCCTCTAGCTGTAGACATGAAAAGAATGCTGTGGTGTTGATTTATACACGCCGCGAGAACACTAGTCGGCTCTAATGAGGAATTCACAGCCCTGCCAAGTCTGTTTTCTTTTTGGGTTTTTTTTCTCCATCTCTTTCCATTTTTACAGTACATGCTGCCAAAGACACACTAATTAACCTCAGTTTTTATCCCCAGTATACTAATATTTAACTTTTTTTCAAGTGCCATAACTGAATTATGCATGTTAATGATCATAAAATACTCTTAAAACCACAAAACAAAGGGTTATAAGCCTAAACCTAACCCTACTCATGTAACGTTTACAAATACGTATGTAAAGTAAAAGACATTGTAAATGCAGGTCCAACATACTTTACCTATGATAATTATTAAACTATTTAAAAAAAAAAAACATACACATTGTTTTTTTATTCATGTGTGAATTCTTTTAACATGTTTGAAATGGCCATTTCGTCTATGACAGGTTATGAAAAAGGCAGATTTGTTTTCATTCATTAGCCTCTATGAAATATTTGGAATATTCCACAAGTCAAATGTTCAGCATGAATTTCCTGAAGATCGCGGGAAGAATTAAAAAAAAAAAAAAGATGAAATGTTCTTTCATTCTTTTTTCTCTATTTTCTAATGAAATAATATTAAGACACTCATTGAGAGGAAAAATATTTTTACTCAAATTATTTATGGATGGAAATTCATGCTTATGTTCTCTTAGTTAGCATGAATGCTAATTAATCACTTTTTAACTGTATTTGCTAATCCTGTGCTTAATAAACAAACATAACCGTGTTTCCTTAGATTCAATGCTAAAAATAGTTTTTAAAAATGTTTAGTTTTTACTACTTAACGAGGCTAAACAGCACCAGTTGTGGATTCACTCATTATTGTGGAGCAGTTATGAGAAATCTTTATGTCTAAGAAGGTTTGTCAAGTGTGTGTTTGAGAAATTTATTAGGTAAAGGTGTTGCATTCCGGACCCTTGTAATGTCTAATAAACATCAATAACATCAAAGACTACCCTGTGATATCACTGCAGTTATCAGTGGTTAAATAAAGTTTCCATCTAGACATGGTGAGGATAAAAATAAAGGAAATGTATGCAACCATGAAGAGGATGCTTGAGGATGAGTGTTTTTGTCCTGGTAGTGTGTTTATGAGAAGTATACGTGTGTGTTGAGTTGCTGGAACACAGCTCGGGAGACATATGATTCTCATTGAGGGGATAAAAGGCATCTATAATGTTGTGTTTTTTTTCTTCTCCTTCTTTTGTGCGTTTGAGGAAAGCCGTGTGTATGGTGTGCGCAAGCACTGGCTCCATCCCTCCACCCGTACATGTGGTATTGTTTAATACATCGCAAGTGTGGATTCAATGAAGTGAAATTGAAACTTTGTGACAATTCTTTATTAGGAGCTTATAAATACTTTGTTTTGCCTGTGGGTTGATTTTTCACTAAGAAGCAGACAAGTTTGTTGACTCCAGCTATTGGCACTAGACTGAAGATATTTTATCCAAATGAAAAATATGTAACCTTTGATACAGTCGCTTGCATAAGTATTCAACCCCCCTCACCCTCTTGAACCTTTCCCTCTTTTGGTGGAATTGAAAGAGATTTAAACGGGATTTTATGTTATTAATCTGCGCAAATAATCTGCACCCATAATATTGGATTTTGTTTAAAAAAATTATTTGCAAATGAAAAATTGGGGTCTGATATCATTAATTATTCACTCCCAGTCCTGTCACTGTGAATCCCCTAAATTACTTCTGTTGCAACCAGTTATCATCAGAAAACACATAATTAGATGAAAGTATGTGATTAAAATGTCATATGATTTTAATATATCGACTCATGGAAGAACCTAAACTTTATTAAAGAATATACTGTACCTAAATAAACAGCATCGTCAAGACCAAAGAGATATCAAAACAATTACGAGACAAAGGTCTGGAAAAATTCCAATCGTGTTGTAGTCTTAAACTTTGAACATCCTACAATAATATAACACAAATTCAACTCAGCCAGCAAAATCACTGATTGTGACTCTTAAGACAGAATTCACCAGAGAAGCAAAAAGTGGGCCAAGGGTAACGCTCAGCATGATGCTCCCACCACCATGCTTTACATTAGAGCAGACGTCCATTTTAAAGAACTCCAACCACTTTGGCTGGGTTACTTTTACTGGGTTTTTCACTGATTTAGAAGCAAGAGTAATTGGGCTAACGCAGTTATTTCGACTATATAACTTTGCCAACTAATTTTAATTTATCTGAAAATGGATTAACCCATCCTCCTGGAAACAATCAAGGAAAAAATCCTGGAATGTTTGTTTTTCCCTAATGGATTGATATCAGTGTAATGCAGCGTAATGGGGCGCAGTGCTGTTATCACCCTGACGTTGATTACTTACCTATAATAACGTGCCAATTTGCCATCTAAATTTTAATTAAATCATTCAACAATTCCTTTTATATTATAATTCCATGCATATTTGACATTTACACATCACGTCAAACACCAGTTCCTTGAACTCACCACGTTATTTATCGATTATTATTTTTTCTTGCCATTACTGTGTACATTACTAACTAATATCTACATGGAAGGAATTTTCCCTTCAGATCTTTGTGGTCTCTTTCATAATCAA
Organism: Parauchenoglanis ngamensis; assembly: GCA_030014255.1. NCBI lineage: Eukaryota > Metazoa > Chordata > Actinopteri > Siluriformes > Auchenoglanididae > Parauchenoglanis > Parauchenoglanis ngamensis. The sequence goes on from JAQMYM010000021.1 coordinate 1,009,868, forward strand.
GCGAAACTAAATTCATGATCTCGTCTGTGATCAATGTCTCCATCAATGTTGGAATGATGTTCACTACTATTCATCTGTCAGTGCAGTTAAATATCACTCTGTCCCCTAACATCTACAGCTGTGGTATTCTGGATATGTGTGTGTGTGTGTCTTCATCTTCACAGGTGTGTTATCAACTGCTGACTCATTTAAAGCGTGCATTCATGAGCCTATACAGACATGTAGGTTGAACCATGCCGCTTGGCCTGGCTTCATGTTTTCCTGTTGGAGGAGAGAGTATAATTCCTTGACACACAGTTATAAATTTTACTTGTTTGTTAAAGCTCTTCCTTCGCCCCATCCTCGTCTCCCCCACTCGGCCTAATTGGGAGTCTTTTGATGCGTTTCTCCTTGATGCTGATTTGGGAGGCGATCACAGAGTCCACAGCAACACTCAGACAAGGTTGGTTCAGATTCTCTGCATTCTTATCTTGGTCGTATATTTGTGTGTCGGTGTCTCGTTTGTGGTGCATTGTGGGAACATGCTGTGTGATTGAGAATCTCTTTAGTCTGTACAGGATGTCAAGGTCAGCTCCATTTGTCTCAGGACCGTATATCTCAGAAAGACCCTACTTACAACACGGTGTCACAAAATTGCAAATATTCTTCGGTATTTGTTTTCCTTTTTGTTTCATATGTCATTTCCTTTATTTCTTTCCTTCTGTTGCTAATTTATATGAATTCGCACAATCCAACTGGTGTGTAAAGTTCTAAATGACTGTAGTCTCACAAGCCCGACATCTAATTTTCTTGTAGAGAGTCGGGTGCTTTTTGACACCAAGAAGTGCCTATACTTGGAAGAGCCCATTTTGAGTGATTTGTTTTTTATTTCATTTATCTGAAAGCTCATCGTCTCAAAAGCAGAAGTTTGAAAACAGAAACAAGTGCATGTGGATATTTTAAGAGCCAATTCAATTGCAATTCTCAAGATTCTGAAGCTAGTGGTCAGAAATGTGTACAAAACATATCAGTGTAGACTTTCTTTCTTTCTTTCTTTCTTTCTTTCTTTCTTTCTTTCTTTCTTTCTTTCTGTCAATCTGACCAATGAACAGCAATTGCCACTGGAGTAACAGACACAGAAAATAAAGTTCCAGGTTTAATGGAACTAAGGATTTTGCGATTCATAAATTCCAACATGTTGAACCTTGAGGTAGATGCCACAGCAGAAGACCACATTGAGTTTCACTCCTGTTGGCAGCAAAAATCTATATGAGGATACAGTGTGTACAGGCACACCTAAACCGGACAGTTAAAGATTGGAAAAATGCTGCCTAGAGTTAAAGGTTGGGATCAACAGTATGAAGCCATGGCCTGCCTTGTGGCAAACTCTTCAGGCTGGTGGTGGTGGTGTGATGGTCTGGGGAATGTTCATCAATGTTCATCAAGCATTGTCTGAACACCATAACCTATCTGACTATTGTTTCTGGCCATGTGCATGTCTTTATTATCACAATTTACCATTTGATGTATTTACAGTCTTATACAGAGAATCTTCCGGATGTGGTAGAATGGGAGTTTCACAGTATAAACATGCAGCTAACACATCTGCACCAGTTACTCGATGCAGTCACATCAACGTGTACAGAATCACAAAGGAATGCTTTCAACACCTTGGGGAGTTCTGAGAGCAAAGGGGATCCTACCCACTGTATGGAATGGTGTTCCTAATAAAGTGGCTAGCAAGTGCACAATTAGGTTTTATATGTAGCAGTTATGATGATGTTAAATTTGCGAATGAACTTGTTAGCGTGTTAACAAATTCATGCCAACACTCTGCCCACATGACGGACTTCTTGTGCTTGTTTATGATCCGTGGTTTCAGCAGCGGGTTTCCCGAGATGCTCAGGAAGGCAGAACAGGAGTTTTGTTCTCACTCTCTGCTGGAAGCGGCGTGTTTGTTATGCAAAATAAAACCCAACAGACAGCCACTTTAAAGACATAAAGACAGCCCAGGAATCCACCGCAATTACCTCCTCATACTCGCATGTAAATATGAGCGTTTGAGGCCTGCTGTGGGCGGCAGCGACGTGCACACACTCACGCACACACACACACACACACACACACACGCGGTCCCGCACACAGAGGATCCTGCTCCTTTGTTCAGACGGCCCCTTGGCCTGCTGCCATGGCGATTCCTCTGGCAACACCTCGCTGTAATAACCTCACAATGGCTGGCGTGTGAGCCGTCCATCACATTCTCTCTCTCTCTCTCACACACACACACACACATATACACACAAAATTTCCCTGTCTTGCACCGTCTTTCCTCTTTCAGTCAGCAGGTTTTTGAAGAAAGGAGCTTATATGTTTTTCCCTTTTTGTTCTTTCTTTCTTTGAATAACGCAGAGGTCAGGAGGCCTCTTTTTCAGGGCACAAGTACCTTAACTTTTGCCAACTGTTTGGTACCAAAGGATCAGTGTTCCTGAAACACTTTTCATACAGTGTGTAAATTCAGATTGAACAGACGTCTTTATGCACATGTGCTCCTGTATGAAACTCATAATATCTGTGTGTGCGTGTATGTGTGTGTGTGTGTGTGTGTGTGTGTGTGTGTGTGTGTGTGTGTGTGTGTGTATGAAAGAGAGAGAGAGTAATATCTGCTCATGACCTTATCATTGGTTGTTCAAGTGTGATTTGTCATCAGTTTTCTCACTGAAAGATAAAAAAAATGTAAGATTGAACTTTAATGTGATTAAAAAATCACTCTCACTGATTTTTCTATAGCTTTGAAATACAATGCAGAATGTACTTAAGAGAAAACGTGTAGATGTGTAATGACTGTCTGTTTGTCGATGTTATTTAGTCTGAGAGTCTCACACTGCTTTGTCTCCATATTGTAGCAAATATATGTGAGTGGTTTACACACTCTTCCTCTGTGCCTGAGTCTGGGAACTGAGAGTACTTCAGGACATCTCTCTCTCTCTCTCTCTCTCTAATAATAATAATAATAATAATAATAATAATAATAATAATAATAATAATAGCCAAAGATGTTCTAGGTTTCTGGCCAGCAGAATTTTGGTGTCGGAAACTCGATTTGTGTTTAGATTAATTGCTTCCAGATTAAAGGTCCACTATATAAAGGGTTTAAAAGGGCTTCGAGGAGATCTATTAGCAGAAAAGGAGTATTATTTTTTATAATATACTTTTGAATTCATAAGTATTTATAAGTAATGTTTCATTAGTGTATAATTACCTGTCACTACGAATCGTGTTTTTGTAAGTTTAGAATGAGCCCTTTATACCTACACAGGGAGCGGGTCCACCTCTACGGAGCCGCCATGTTGCGCTGCTACAGTAGC
>JAQMYM010000021.1:1017343-1027449 GCA_030014255.1 Parauchenoglanis ngamensis
TTGGATTTAGCACATTAAAATTATCCTAGATCAGCTATAAAAAGTTAGACCTTTTTTTCACTGTTGACCAGTGTAATTTTCAGGGTAACTATAAATGGATAAAAAAGCTTACTTTGACCTTCATGTCATTATTGTGATTATCTGTGTGGGTGGGTGTGTGTGGTTATGACTGAGAGAGAGAAGAGAAGAAGGAAAGAGAGAGAGAGAGAGAGAGAGAGAGAGAGAGAGAGAGATAGAGAGACAGGGCTGTGCTGGTGTGTGTTGTAGCCTCTGAGCTCTGGAGCCAGAGTAATGAAGTGTGAAATTCACAGATAGAGACATCCTGCTGCTCTACACAGCACTACTGACACACACACACACACACACTCACAGACTGCTATGCTGTCCGACGGGCGCCTGATCTCTCTCTCTCTCTCTCCCTCTCCCTCTCTCCCTCTCTCTCTCTCCTTTATCAAAAATGTGATTGCACAAACGATGAAGGTCAATGATTATTTCCAGATTTCACTGTCAAGCCTTGCTGCTACATCCCCTCCCTCTCCTTCTCTTTTTCCTCACTTTTTTTGCTCTGTTTCTTACCAATCGATGAGTACGCTTTATGAAGATGAAGTTTTCAGCTCGATCACCCCTCGGACAACTTCTTTTTGTTTTTTGAATTACATACAGCATGAAACCAAACCAAAGGCCAAACAAATTCAAAAGCTTCATTTGGATTCAGGAAGTTCCATAACGAACATGTAATCTAATTCAGCTTTTACATACTCACAATTTTCACTTCCTGAAAACAAGTCATACCGAAGTCTCGGCCTTGTAACGGTGTTCAATCTCACCTGGATTCTGTAGATCTGTAGCTGCTGCTGTAATCATATCTGCTCGCACTGAACATCCAGTAAACACACTCTTGCCTTTACTTTTCTACACCTGTATAATGATTTACTGTACAATCCCACTATCTAGAGTCACTCAGAAGGGGACAGGTTCCCATTTGAGACAAAGTTTCTTCCTCATGTCACCTGTGTTGGAGTATTGGACAGACTTGCAATGCTATTGAGGTTGCTGCAAGGCAGCTGACTTTACATTTACCTATTGGGTGCTTTTATAATGAGTGCAACTTATAACGAGCTCAGAAATAAATAATAAAAAACAAACAAACAACAACTTCATTCTAGAATTAAGTGAAAATAGTCAAATTTATCTGGTATGTACTATTATAAAATTTGGTCTATTGGTAGATCATTCTCTAGTATAAGGCCGTTATTTCTAGAATTAAGCAAAATTCTCTAATGTGTCTTAAAAATGGAATAGTCCAATGTTTGATTTATAATAATCTCATAATAAGAAATCAGTAAATGTTTCCGTATTTGAGAAATGTGCACTGCTAATATAGTTTTTATGACCAAGGAAAGGGGGAATCAGCAGGTGCTTTGATTTCTAACTGTCTTTAACCCTCCTTAAACCTGAAAATTAAACTTTAAGAGAACATAAATGTGAAATTGACTTTATTTAGGCTACTTTTACTGACATCGCCTTAGTGTAATGTTGTTTCTCCATCAGTATGTATGGTTATAACCGAAGAGGTAGGTATGGCATCTTTCAGTGGAATTGCAAAAAGATCTTTGAATGTGATTTTCTCATGGGGAAAATTAAAACGGTCTGGTAATATGTGACAAAAAGATATATATTTTGGTTTCGGAAAATACTGTATTTTTCAGGATTATACTAAAAAGTAGAAAATGTCAACATTTGATAATGTGAAAAGTTTTCCCAAGCCAGCACACACACACACACACACACGCGCGCGCACACACACACACACACACACACTCCTACATGCGGTTTGATCTTCACACGGATCTTTTTGGTGTCACCAGTACGATTATGATGATGTAGTGGTTTGGTCACACAGTCGTGGGAAAAAAAGGATAAAGTTTGGTTTTGAAAACAGTTATAAATCTAGCCACATCACTCACTGGCTCTCTGGTTCGTTCCCCATCTGGCCTATGCTGTGATTTACGTCCCTGCTGCCACTCTGGATGTATATATGTGTGTTTTTCCTCTTGTTTTTGGATCTTTTGCCACACTGAAGCCCCTCCTTAGTTTTCTGACACCATGCTGGCACCCGAGGGGCTCGAAGAAGCACAAAAGGGCACACACACACACACACACACACACACACACACACACACACACACACACACACACACACAAACACACACAGAGCGGAGCCGCAGCACAGAGGGAAGACCAGAGCGGTGAGACACTTTGATGTCTGCGTTCTGGTTTGCTCTGCAGCTCAGCTTAATCAAGAGCCATACGAGGCTTAAGTCTGGAGAATGGAGACACACACACACACACACACACACACACAATTAGACTTTTACATTTACCAAAAACCATATTAGTTTACCTATCAAAATGTTTATAAAACACCTGAAGAAGTAAACCTGAACAGAGGAGAAGAAGAAGAAGTGTGCAGGGTCAATACGTGCAGAGGATGATAGGAAGAGAGAGGAAGAAAAAGGCAGAGAGAAAAATAGAGATAGAAGATGATGATGATGAAGATCAAATCAGGTATTATAGTCACACATGGTAGTTCTGCACTGTGGCCAATAAGGTGCAGTAGGTGAAATTGTTCAAATCTTCAACTTTGGCAAAAATCAAGTTGATAAATCCTTCAACAGAATTGAAAATTTTAATCCTAAACACTTTTAAAGTACTTTAATGAACACTATCAGCATTCCATAAATAAACATGCACAGGTTTTCACGTTGATGGTGAAGTTATTTTTAGGGGTAGCAGGAAATTCTGGTGTCAAAATGAGGCTGAGGATCCCCTCTTTATTATTACATCATGGAATCCTCATTTAAATACTCTAAAAATAAGATTCTGACAGAGTTTTCTGAGGTCCTCTTCATAAACAAACTCGCACTGTTGCTAAGGTGACATATGGACGTGATGCAGTAATAAACTAGGTATTAAAATGGAGCTTATTGAACCAGGAATCTGAAAATATGCATATAACATAACTCAAATCACCTCAAATGCGACTTAGTACCTGATTTGATGTGACAGGTCACAAATACAAAGAGAAGCTAGAGAGAGCAAGGTGGAACAATAAAGTGTGGTGTGTGTGTGTGTGTGAGTGTTTGTGTATGTGGTTGATTAAATCCACTTTGAATTTGTCACCTCTGTTCCAGATTCCCTACAGGGGAGCCAGCCAGAAGTAAATTCACACGCAAGCCCTTTTCACACAGAGATTCCGCAATATAGCTGTTAAGAAGGACCCTCGTTATGCCGGATTTGGTTGTTTACAGTGAACTAGTTGAAACCAGCATAAAGGAGCGCCAGTGTGTGTTTTTACATAGTGATCTGGCGTTTCAGAACCAGAGGCATGATGTAAGCTTTTTGTGCAATCAGAAATAAGTTGGAGGAGAAACTGAAGTGGGAAGTGATTCGAGGCAGAAAGGCACACAGCCCTGCAGATAAAGATGTTTCAATTTGCACTGGTCTCAGAAAGAAGAATGTCAAAATGTCACATCCCTGTTCCACCATTCCGGCATGTCCCTTTGATATGGACATCAATCCTGGCTCTGTTACTACCAATTGTTCTCCATATTCAAAATTTTTACACAGAACAGCAAGTCAAAATAAAGGTGCACCATTCCCGCCTTGAACAGGCTGTGTTAAAGGGGCTACAGTGTTTGAGCTGAAGTTGTTACTTGGAATTCGCCACCTTTAACCAGTAAAAGCCACAGAAATCACCCCTCAACTTGACATTTCAGCTCGTCACCTTGGGGTGGACCTAGCAGCTCCTTCCCCGTTTACCGAGTGACATCATATCAACATGGCCACTCACAGTGTCAGCAGCGTAAAGTTCCCCTTCTTCAACGTTTAAATGAGTTTACAGCAGTACTGGCTTCGGTTAGTTCATACACACACAGCACTCAGTTAAATAGTGATCAAAATAATCACTCTTCTGAGAAGCTAATCATCAACATTAGAATTATCACTAGAACGTTAGATGGCTAGCTTGTTGCTAACGGTACTTGCTATTGTCTGATGACTAGCTTGTTGCTAAGCTATTCACTATTGGCTGCTGTTGTTGCTGTGCTGCAATTTCAGTCCAAAATGCTGCCTGAATGTTTGGTTCCTGAAGTTTCTCTACAGTAGAGCAGAACAGAGCAGTCACTCAGGCCTGTAACTGTAAACCTGACTTTCATGAGCTTTCATGAAGACATCCAAGCTTTTTCCCCAGTTCTCACATCATGAGAGTAATATTCAGAGGTGAGAAATGATGTTATTACTTCCACACTACAATTTACAAGACACCATGAATGTAGCACTACACATTCTCTTCTCTTCACTGACATCACTCATTTTTAAATGTTTCATTTTGTTACATATTGCAAATAATTTTACCTTCATAAACCCTACCCTAGTGGGCAGGGCCATATGATGTAATGAAGTGGAGCAGAGTTTAATTTTATATAAATGATGTCCAGTGAAGCATTGTGCCATCTACCAATAGGAGTGAGGGATTGTGGGAGATCACGCTTTATCCTGGTCAGGGTCATGATGACTACCTGTCACAGGGCAGCATACACACACACACACACACACACACACACACATTCACACACATACACTCAATCACACCTAGCTGCAATTACTCTGTCAGTCCACATACTGACATGGTTTTCAGGATTTAGGAAATACACACAGTCAGAGAAAGAACATTAGCAGCTCAGCCAGTAATCTGAACTCATGCTCAATCCCAGGACCGCTGATCTGCACCACTACCCACTGTACCACCATGAGGCCTTGCTCTTGATGTTAAGAAGACAAAACAAATGCAACTTGAAACTACTCATAACAATCAATTAAGCTATGAATGTGTTATAAATTGTTATAAACTTGCAGGCGTTCTTCACATACTCGCCCTCCTTCTCACCACTGACCACTTTACTTCCACTTAATTGCCTTGTTTTGCAAAACAATTTGTTTTTCTCTACCTCATTTCCCACAATTCAGGAAAATAATATAATGAAAATATGAAGTAGATTAAATGATTGCACAGGGTTTTGCTTTGTAGAGATGGATCTAAGACCCTGCCCCTGACTCTCTCTCTCTCACCCACACCCACATCCCAGTCACAGGTATTAAGCTGGTCACTCGAACATTGTTTATGAAACATGGCAGGATGACATCAGCCAGCGAGACTAATCGATAAGTTCTCACTTCCTTGCTTCAGACCACTTCAGGTGTCAGTGTGTGTGTGTGTGTGTGTGTGTGTGTGTGTGTGTGAGGCATGCAGCAGTGTGAAAAGCGAGAGTGTGTGTGTCAGACATGTCGACTCCGCCGGCTTGATGGATGGTCAGCGGGGTAAGACAGATGACAGTGTGTGTCTCTGGCTCTGTGTGTGTGTGTGTGTATGCACCAGTCTCTGTCTCAGTCCTCAATATCACTGGCCAAACTAAAGTTTGTTTACCCTGCTGAGGCCAAGTGATTTAGAAGCACACTGTGTGTGTGTGTGTGTGTGTGTGTGTGTGTGTGTGTGTGTGTGTGTGTGTGTTTGTGTAAAGGTATTCTCAGCCTGCACAGTAGAGCCATATCAAATGTCTAAACAGCCCTTTGAAATCCAGACCATCGTTAAAGTCCTAAACACAAGCAGCCCTGCTGGGGATCCAAAACCACACACACACACATATTCTATTCTTCTACAAAATTTATACAGGTAAGTGCATCAGTCCTGACGCGGGACAGTGATTGTCCACACAAACATATCAATCATAATATCAATGACAATTTCTTTTTGAACTCAATATGATATATTAATGATAAAGTGCTATAAAGTGTTGTAATGGCTTTATAAAATGTGATGTACTGATTTTATGAATTGACCTAATTATTTTTTTGTTATTGGCGCTGTGTTTGTGAATTAAAACAGTAGCTCTCTCTCTCTCTCTCTCTCTCTCTCTTGTATGTCATGAACTCAGGACTGATAAAGTACAGCAGTCACATTTTGTCTCTCCACTGGCACAGATTCAAATCTCTAATATGCAGACCCAGTCTTTTAAATCTGGCTCTGTGCGTGTGTGTATGCGTGTAGTAGTAGTATGATATATGGCAGTACCACAGTGGTAGTGCAGTTATGTCATCAGTGGCAATGTAAACTGATTCCTCACAGGAATTTCTTTTTCCTGATGCCTGACACTCTCTTTCTCTCTCTCTCTCACACACACACACACACACACACACACACACACACACACACACTTACTCATTGTCTCTCTCCCTGTCTCTGTAGCTGTCGCTCTGTCTCATAGTGTGTGTGTGTGTGTGTTACCAGTCATGGCTGGGTTTGGCAGGGCAGCAGGTCAGATGCTACACTTAGGTCACATATATAGGCATCCCCCCCGCACACGTACAGTTTCTTTCATCACAAGCAGATCCACTACAGTTGACTGACGCCAGTGCAATAACACAGATGATTACATTAACTGTACATTAATGTGTGTGTGTTTACTTAGATAATCACTTCAGCTCCATTTCTCTCTGCTTGCTGGTCAGCTCACAACAAAATCCAAAACGCATTATGCATAAATTACTTGATTGTAATACAAAGTTACAGTAATATGTATACACACCAAAGGTTTTGGAAAATAACATACCCAGCATGGCTTTCCCTATTTTTCTAAAATAATTTTTTTAACAATTAAACAAATATTTTCTTCTCAAACTTCCCATACACATTATTACATTAGAATAGTGTACATTACTCTGCACCTATTCTATGATTCTATGAATCTCTCTTCCAAAGAGGTGGTAGGATCTGGAACCGCTGGGACCCTCCCCAGAATAATGTGCCTACAGGAAGTGAATGAAGGGAGTGGGTAAGAGCGGCACATAATAAAATATGAGGCAGGAATCGATTAGATCACAACAGAACAGAATATGATTCAACAGAATAGAATAGAGTTTCCTTGTGCGAGCAAATAATTGCATGTTTTTGTTTTTGCTCAAGACACAACAAATGTAACTTGATTTCGAATGACAATGCAACAAAAGAAATACACAAAATACACACCAATCTATAAACACTGAAACAAACAAAAGCAAACTAACAAATTGCGGTCGTTTATATTGGAAATTTGATATTTGCTCTGAAAGGAGACACTGAGAAAATGGTTTTGTCTGTTTCTGAAACGCTAAACTGTGTTAATTCAGCTTTAATACAGCAGCACCATCTGCTGGCACACATCTGTACGTGCATGCACGTGACCATGAATAACGCCCTTCAGTGAATTATCTTCAGATTGAAACACTGACAATAGCATACACCACATTCTACCATTTATGAATAAAAAGATAAATTATACCTAGGGCAGCACGGTGGTGTAGACGCCAGCACTGTGGTTGAAGGTTCCGGGTTCGATCCTGACCTTTTCTCTGTTTATAAGTAGATTTAGTGCAGTGCAATATTGTCGAAACAACTTGTTTCCTGTTCTCGCTTACATTATAGCAGCTGTAAACAGATGTGGCCTCACCAGCCTCTCTTATTTTTCTCTCTTTCAGTTAATAAGACAAAACAAAAAGCAGCTTGTCATGTCACTGAGAAATCACAAAGTGTAAACTCGTCCGTCCTGAAAATATTGAAAACCTTCAATATTAGTTACAGCTTTACGTCTGATTGTTACAAAGTGCTGACACTGGAGACTCCATCCATAATTCTTAAATAAACATCTGACAGAAAACCATATCAATGCTTATGCACAAATTTAATCCAACTGTAGGGAGCATCTACTCTACAAGTCCCTGTGAATTAGCTGTGTGAAGTGATAGCATTAGTGCATGCACAACATATACCTGACTTAGAGCTGTTATAGAGACCTAATCAACACCAAAATCCAGAATTCGACAGTAGTGCACTGTGGCACAGATGTTATCTTGGCTATAGTGTTTGTTCTTTATTGCAGTTTATCAGTGACATAATGCTCATAGTTCCTAGATAAGAAACATGCATATTCTATTAAATTATTAAAACCACTTCGCATTAAAAAAACAAACAAACAAACAAACCCCACCATGATTTGCTGAACTACGTGGTCTCTCCAGAGGGAAATCAACTCTTTCCCCTCACTGTGTGCGAGAGGGGTAGTCAGCTGCTGGTAAAGAAAAACAGGAGCATACAAAAGAGCAAGCTGAGCTTGTTAGTTCTTATCTTTGAGAGCAGAAATGAAAGATAGCCCTCTCTTTCACCTAGTGAGGGATGGCACTGGCGCTGATAGCATAATCAGTCTTAGAAATGAAATGGTTTAAAACCGTTGTTACAGTTTCTTGGCACTGTTTCAAGTTCATGGTGTTAGTTACGACTGTGGTTTAACCCTTGTGTGTTGTGCATGCCTTGGCAGTAGATATACTGCTCACAGGTCATACTGACTTTGGGTAAACAAGACAGAAAATAATATTTTACAGCCCCCTCCAGAATTCCAATACAGAACAGTATTGGAATAGTGACAATTTTCATAGTTTTGTCTCTGTACACCACCACAACGGATTTGAAAAGAAACCAAGATGTGATTGCAGTGAAGATTTTCAGCATTAATTCAAGGGGTTTAACAAAAAAATATTGCATTAACCGTTTAGGAATTACAGCAGAACTTTTACACAGCCCCTCCATTTTTACAGGCTCAAAAGCAACAGAACAGCTGACTGATCAGCAGTTTCATGGCCAGTTATGGCCCATTTTCTTGTTATTCTTTGAGAAATTAAGGAGATAAAAGGTCTTGAGTTGATTCCAAATGTTGAATTTAGATTTGGCAGCTGTTCATGGGAACTCTGAATAATGGTCCAAAGAGGTGTCGATGGAAATCAAGGAAGCAATCATTAGGCTGAAAAAACAAAGCAGACTTATAAAAAAAATAAAATAAAAATAGCAGAAACTTTAGGAGTTGCAAAGTCAACAATTTGGTACATTCTTAAAAAGAAGGAATGCACTGGTGAGCTCAGCAATACCAAAAGACCTGGAAGACCACAGAAAAAAAACTAAAGTGGATGATCATAGAATTCTTTCTTGGTATTAAAAAAAGTTCACAACATCTAGCCAAGTCAAGAACACTCTTGGAATATCGCTGTCAAAGTCTACAATCACGACACACCTTCATGAATGTAAATACAGAGGGTTTATCTGAAACATTGGTAACACTCAAGAACAGAAAGTACCAGATTAGACTTTGCTAAAAAGCCTGCCAAGTTCTGGAACAAGATTCTTTGGACAGATAAATAACTCATACTAGAATGATGGGAAGAGAAGAGAATGGAGAAGGAAAGACAAGGGCTCTAGATGCAAAGCACAGCACATTGTCTGACAAGCATGGTGGACATGGGCATGTGTGGCTACCAAAAGAACTGGATAACTGATGTTTAATGATGTGACTGCTGATAGAAGTAGCAGATGAATTCTGAAGTGTATAGAGCTATACTTTCTGCTCAGATTCAGTCAAATGCTGCAAAACTGCAGCTGCAACGCTTCACAGTACAGATGGATAATGCCCCAAAATATACTGTGAAAGCAACCCAAGAGCTTATTAAAGCAAAATATTTAAATGTTCTTAAATGGCCAACTGCTTTTCACCTTAGACATGATGGAAGGGTGAAAGACTCAAACAAGCAGCAACTGAACGTGGCTGCAGTAAAGGCCTGGCAAAGCATCTCAAGTGAAGTGACCTCAGCATTTGGTAATGTCCATCGGCTCCAGATTTTAGGCAGTGATTGATTTGCATTTACGTATTAAAAATGGTACTTAGATTTATAATTGTTTGTTTGTTCCGTTACTTCTGAACCTGCGAAATCGGAGGGACTGTATAATAAATGGCTGTAGTTCCTAAATGATTAGTGCAATATTTTTGTTAAACCCCTTGAATTAATGCTGAAAGTCTACACTTCAATCACATCTTGATGGCTTCTTTTCAAATCCATTGTGGTGATGTACAGAGGCAAAATTATGAAAATTGTATCACTGTCCCAATACTTTTCAACATCTCCCTGAGCACCGCTGTCGTCCCGAAGTGCTTTAAAGCCAGCACCATCGTTCCTGTGCCAAAGAAGTC
>JAQMYM010000021.1:1027549-1044108 GCA_030014255.1 Parauchenoglanis ngamensis
TCTGTGGGCCAGAAATATGTTAAATCAGCAGAAATATATTAGACAACTCACAAAAATTTTTTTTTGTAACCCAGTGTAATTATTATCTCTGTTGCATAAACAAACAAGGACATCGACAATGCTATTTTTTGGATAAGTACATGTTGTGATTGACATATCTCTTCATAACATTGAAAAAATAAGTAAATAATACTTTTATAAACACTTTTAACAAAACTCTACAAATAACATGAAGGGCTGCAGCGCATGATGCATAGAGTCGACTGATGTAGATGTACACTACACTGCGGTGTGCCTCGTGAAGATTTTGTAGTGCACTATATGAATGAAATTTTCAGTTAACAACACTACAAAATGGATGATTCACTATATAGTGAACTTTATCGTACACAGCATTAGTGATCTTTTTTTGGGGGGGGGGGGGGGGTTATTTGTTCTTTTTCAACAGTGAAAATTAGACAAGTGCCTCAGTTACATGTTGAAAAACAAGTATGGTTCCACACTGAGTAAAAATTTTAAAAGGGATTTTTCCCTTTTGTCCCAGTTTAATTGCATGGTGCAAACTTCGGTGCCAGCTTTCTGTAGGCACACAACTAGGTTGGGTTTCTATCGAGTAAGGTTTGGTCACATCATAAGTTAGTAATGTAGTGTTGTTCAGCAGGCTGTATTATTAAATAAAAAATAAAATGAGCAACATTTACATTAAAACTGTCCATTCAGAGGCTGAATTACTGGTGTGAATCAATGCTGGGATCCCGTTGACTACAACAGAAACTGTGTGTTCAGTCAGATATGAAACTCTCAGGATAAGAGAGACCGTGTTCATCATAATGAACATTTCTGCTAATGAAGCTTTCTCTGGTGGATTTTCTGCTTTCATTCCTTCACCTTGTGTAAATGCCTTATTGTGGACACGGTTACAGTGGTTTAAATGCCTAATTTGTTCATATTTTGAAAGAACAAACATCCAAAATGTGCACTTTCACTATAAGTTCCTTATATACCTTATATGCTCCTATTGTGGTCTTTTTCCACTGATGGATGGTATGGGGGGATACTTTCATAAAGAATAACAGATGCACATTTGACATATCCACATTTAAACTCATGCCCACGTGTAATTCAAACGGTTTGATTTAAAATGAGCTGCCAGAATTTTTTTTAACAAAATTTTTTTCCATATCTAAAAAAAAATAAAAATAAAGATAGTAAGAAATAATAAATAAAGATGGAAATGTCATGTTCTATCAGAGAGAAGGCCACGTGTTCTACGCTGATGATTATAATAAGGCAAAAATTTCACATCTCTAAAATTGGCCATTAAAAAAAAAAAAAAGAGACCAGATAAGAGTTCAGATAAAAACAAACTAAAAGAACTTTGGATACATCTTCTTCCTTTTGAAGTTTTACATGTCTGTAAACACTGTTTGAGAACTCTGCTGATTTATTCCATTAAACACTTTTTTAACTGATTATAGCATGTAAAATGCTTTTCTTGCCTGAGCATCATTTTCCAGTATGAGCATTGGACTCCGGTTTCGCTTAGATCGGTGGTTCTCAAACATTTTGGAGCCTTTAACTATAAAATAAACTTCTCAGTACAGATTAATTTTATAAACAAAATCCAACTATTTAAATATTAGGATCACTATTCAAATATCTACAGTAATACTCTGGATATTTGTTGGGGCTTTTTAATCTTGAACCTTTTAGCAACAGTTTTGATGTTAAGTGAGCAGCCAATAAAAACAACTAATAATAATAATAATAATAATAATAACACAATGATGCATATTACAACTTTAATAAGGGTGAATAATGAATTCCTCTGCTGTGCGGCATAGACTCCCTTGGGACTCCCAGACTCCACTTTGAGAACCACTGTCTTAGATGACAATTGAGGGAAATTCAACAAGAAATATTTAAAAACAAAAAGTTCCAAATTTAAAATCCAGGAAACGGAATTTGAGTTTGGAAATTTTCTTAACCTCCAAAGGTTAGCACCAAAAATGTTTCGATCCTTGTGTAAACGTAAGGTCTCAGGTTTTGTTATCATCTTCCAGGCTTCCAGAGGTTTCCGGAATTTAAAGTCTTACTATAAGACACTGTGGTTGTTTAATGAAAAAAGCACCAACTGGCTAAGCACCTGAATCTGAGTTCAACTTTAAGTAGGAAAAAAAGTTTTTGATGCATCAAATGGTTTACCTACTTTCTTCACTCTTTCAAACCTTTGCCTTGTCTCTGGTATCCACCTCTTCTACTTGTTTCTTCAAGAAGAAGCTTGCAAAACGGACATGGTTGTTGTAACAAGAAACTGTGATCTACGACACGTTGCTAAGATACCCGATATCACTAGTTACATGTAGTATCTGTTCTCCGATGTGCTCAGTAATTCCGGATGCTAAAGAACCCCACACTTGTGGGAGATTCTTTCACAGTTACAGTGACAAGATTGGCAGTGACATCGGTAACGAAAACATGTTCGATGAGGCTTCGTGTTGGCCTCCAGTCCTTGCACTCTGACTGCACTTCCAATGACAACTCCTGCCTTTCCCCAGTGAACGGTGACTCCTGCTCTGACTCCGAGCTGCTTCCCTCCTCACCCGTGCTCATCTCGCTGAGCGGCTTTGTCATTTTGCTGCCATCTTTTGAACCGGTAAAGGTTGGGACTTTCCGCTGCCTTCCCGGAGTCGCTTTCCCCAATCTCTCCAATGGATCCTCCATTTTCACTTTTTCCATGCCTGCTGGTGTGCTGAGATCATGGGATCCCGGTCGACCCAAAATCCCTCCTTCTGCTGGAGCACATTTTTCCTGCATGGGACCCTTTTTCACCATGCTCCCAGAACCCCGAAGGTTGGTAACATCTTTTGGAGAAGCACTGACACCGAGTTGTGTTTTGTTGACACCAGACAAGCTGGAAACCTGAGTGCTGGGGCTTTTCACTGAGGAGAGAGAGGATGCAGAAGCTTTCGTGTTCGCTGATCGAGGCACAACTGGCGTTTCCTGCTTTTTTGTCCAACTAGGAGCTCCCCCTGCTGCCTGGCCATTGGTACTGCTGGTAAGCTTTGAATTGTGCAAACTCAAAGACGCCACACCCGGAGACTTGGAGGATGAGTTTTTTAAATCCAGGCTTCCCACATTACCGATGTCTGAGACAGAAAGCTTAAATTCTGTCACAGGTTTCCCTTGGGACTGGATGGATCCCAAGGTGTTCTTTGGAGATTCATTGGCAGTAAAAGATCCTCGGTTCTGCATGGCCATTGTCTCCCTGTTGGAAGCTCGATTCAGGCCTGTGTAGGTGAAACTGGCAGGCATCAGTGGTTTCTTAATGCTGCTATGCAAGTCTGACAGGGAGTCTTTTAGCGGTGGCTTCATGATTTTGCATGAATTTTTGGCCTGATTCTGGGCCCTCAAGGCCCTCAGCTCTGGAGCAAGAGGCTTCCTGCCTCGCTTCTTTTTCTTGGGAGGATCTGGTTTGGCCAGCACAATCTGAGCCTTCTTCTGCGGTACGGGGTGCAGCTCCCGCACTCGAGGACTTGGCTTTGTATTCCTGTGGCTGTCATCCTGGTCTTCATCATCATCTTCAGATGAAGACGAGGAGGACGATGAAGATGACGATGAATCAGAAGAAGATGAAGATGATGAGGAGCTGCTTGATTTTGAGGCCAGCTGAACCGGCTCCTGCTGAAGTGACAAAAGGTGAAAAGAAATCACTGGTGGATACAATAATGTTCCATTGGGGGAAAATGCTACAAGACCTAAAACTCCTGCACCGTCATGTTCTCCTGGCACAGTGAAGTCCAAGGTTATATGCGGACCTCCAGTGCTGCATTTTTATTTAACATGAGGTCCTTACCATGATTTTCCGAGGTCTTCCACGTGGTCGTTTCCCTCGCTTCCGAATCAGCAGCTCTCTTTCTTGCTCTCTGAGCACAGAAGATCAGCAAAGGTCAGAAATGCCAGCACAAAATAGTTATCAATGTTAAAAGAATGAATGTTGACAAGAAACAACACTGCTGATAAGAACCCTGAAGGAATTAAGGCAGAACTAATGAATATACCACATTAGGATAAATCACGAGCAGTAATTTTGTTTAGTGTTAGAGTGTTAGTAGAGTGGAGTCAAGGGGTACTCTGATGTTTAACTGCTTCCTGGTGAGTCCTGCTTCTCTTCTGAGCCTGAATTTGTTCAACTGCAGAAAGTGAATGGAATATGCAAATATATGTTTTTGCCCCGGTGAATTGGACGCAACAAGCAGATATGTGAGAAAGCAGCCTTAATTCGTTTCCCTCCAAAAAAATAATTCACTTCAAATTTGCAGGAGGTTAAAACCAAACTGATGCATTTTCTGAAGAATATAATAAAAGCTCATTTTCAAACCATTTCTAAACATCTGATGTCATATAAGAATTTGTTTAAATTCTTTTTGTTGTCACAAGGGCTTTGCTTTGATCAAAAATAAAAATCCCCATCTTCATTGTGCCACGAACTCGGGTTGTGAAACCAAGTTCCTGTTTTTTATAAGTTAAAACCATCGCCTCCACACTTCCTCCCTTTTGAGGCCTCACTGCAGAAACATTATTTTCACAGACCAACTTTTCTCTTTTCTTCGCTATTTTTTAACCAGACTAGAGATGCAATAAATGAGCATTTCTGATAATCTATTTCCTAGTCAAATATTAGGCAAATCCATTACAGCATTAAGATAAACGGAATTTACCAAGAATGTCCTTCCTCTCATATTTAATTTTAGGAGTTACATAAAGTATGACGTTTATATATTTAAATCAGGATTTGTACACTTCTTTAACACAAATCTTAACTCACCCAGGACTATAACACAAGTACTCCAGTTGCTGAATGTTCACAAATTACATAAAACTGATTTAAACTCTATCACACTGAAGTTTTAAATTACTGACTAATCGCAAAGTCCGCATGCCCCATCAAGTGGGAAGTGAAATCTCACATTGTAGTCACTCTAACTGTTTGCTCACGTCCTAGCTGAGCATGACATAAGAATAACGTTTATCCATCACATTTATCTTTACGTTTAATAGCCTTTCCTCGAGTATAAACACATGAAGTTCTTTCCTAAAGACCTTTCGGAATAACTTCTTCTCAACTATGAATAAATGACGGTCTGTCTCTGAAGTAATTTCTCTTTTTTAATTTCATTGTCAAGGACAATGGAGGTGTTCATTTCCTGTGACTGTCCAGAGTTTCCAGAAAGTAATGCGGAGGTGTAGAAAATGGATGGAGTTCAGCATTAAATCGCCCTGAAATGTTACAAGACAGATCCATATGCTTATTTGTGGGTGGTTAACATAAGACACGTCACAGAGTATTACATACGTTGTAACATTAATATGGTGAGATAGATTGTTGCTTGTTTGGGCCTGAAATGATTAGATAGCAAATTTGTGCATCACCACTTAACTTGCATCTGCACAAAATGCACAGGGTTACGGCTGCAGCTACCGAGGATTTTGATTATTGATTAATTTGCTCATTTTGTTTTAAATATTAAATACAACAGGCATTTTTTTAGGGTGTGGAATCGACTCCAAAGTTTGCAGTCGAGTCTTCGTTTTCAATTCCTGAGATTAGCGAATTGACTCTTCCTGGGATCGACTTAAACATCACCCAAAAGCAGGATTGGGACTTGCTGACTTGACAGTACATCATGCTAAGAATATACAACAGTTTTTCAGCACTACTGGGACAGGAAAAAAGGCTAGTTTAACTTCCTCCAAGCTAATTATTCCGATTAGCTTCTCTACTTGCTGCCCAGATCTGTACTGCGCGAGTTGTTTTGAAGTGAGAAATTAATTTTGTGGACAAATTATTCAATCGAGACTTCTTAAACCTTCTTAAACCACGTCAACTAATCGATAATGAAATTCATCGCCTACTTTGATCGAGTTTGTCGATTTATTTCCTCATCGCACACTGACAACTGATCCTGTACAGCACTCCGATTTCTACATTCTCTAGACATTTTAGCCATGATTAATCTACCGCTTTGCTTATTCTTGCTAGTGGGTCTTTTTCATGATAAAAGAGGCTAACTAAAAAGAAATAAAGCAACAGTTTGAGACTTGGGTGTGTAATGTCTCCGTAAACGAGCCCCAGTGGCACCACTAACTCCCTATCTGCATGTCCACCGAGGTGAAAGACTACAAACGGTGCTGCACTCACGCCCGCTGGAGCGTTTCAGCCTATATTGTTTACATTCAAAGCAGGAGGAGCGTTTTCCTCCGAGAGTCCCGACCCCCCTCACCTCTTATTAAACGCAGCCAGCAGTCTCGGGTCCAGCAGGTTCTCCTGAGGCTCCCAGCTATTGTGCCTGAAAACACAAAGAACACAAATTAGAGCTGTTAGTCAGTTCCATCTGCACACACAACCCAGTCAGCGATCACCCAAACTCCACGCCATGGGTTTTATTACACAAAGCAGAGTTTATCGGGATCTTAAACAGCCAACGTCAATGAACACACAGTCACGGGCTGAGGATAGAGAGACTGAGAAAAAAGAAAAGAAGAGTAAGAAAGACACACAAAACACAAAGGTGAGAAAAAATGGAAACAAACACAAATACAAAAGTAAGAGAAAAAATATGTACATGTGAAAGTAGAAAGAAAAAAAAGCAAACGAACATAAAATGGCTCCACGTAAATAAAAAGTGTCACAGCTTATAGCAGATGAAAAAAATGCAAACAAATACTGTTCTGTGAAGTTGTTGATCATGCAAGAGATACATTTTTATGAAATTATTGCAACACACTTCCACACAATACAACCAGGAAAAGCGCGTTCGGAATGTCGGGGAAAGTTCACAAAACTTAACCGGAGACAGACCTGTCCAGATTAGGACACAGATCTGAGCTAAAGAAAACACAAATATGGGGAAAAAAATCAGTAAAAATCCTATTAAACATGAACTTTATAACACACTTAATAATTTAGTAATCTCTTCATCTCCTAATACTCAGTGTCTTCACCTCTTCTCCAAAACAACAAGTTTAACCATTCAGGAAAGTATTTGCTTTTCTGTAAACGAAGCTGTTGTTATGTATCTTTATAATTACAGCGTAACAGATTTGTCCAAAGGAGCGAAAGAGTGAAATCGGCTTTCGAGCAGCACAAAGAGGAACGAACACACACACACACACACACACACACACACACACACATGTTAAAAGCAGGTGATTAAAATAATCAATAGCCACCAAGCAAGTGGAAGCAGATGTAGCGCTGGAGAAAAAAATTGAGTGTGATTGACAGATAAAATACCCACTGCCTAGGATTAAAGAGTGACAATAGAGAGAGAGAGCGAGAGAGAGAGAGAGAGAGAGAGAAAGAGAGAGAATAAACACAAAATCAAACAGAATACAAAAAGACTGACAGAAACATGATTAAAAAGATAAGTGTTAAGGACAAAGAGAAGGATGAAAGATACAGTTAAAAGAGAAAAGTGATATCACAGATGGAGAGAGAGAGAGAAAGACTGTAAATAAAAGAAGATAATGGTAGAAAACAGGGAGAGGAACAGAATAAGACAGAAGAGAAACAAACGGAAGAGCTTTTTTCGTGTTTAATTTGTATTAAATGTCCCCCCGAGCTACAATCCTCTGCTTCGCTCGATTTATTTCTACTTCATCTTGTTTACTTATTAATTACCTTCAGAATGATTTTTTTTATAGTTATATTTCATTTATAGTCCAGTTGATTTTCTGCTTCTTTACTGTTTATTTTTTAAATTCCTAGTCCAGTTTTTTCTCTAGTCTTCCCAATGCTGAAGTGTTATTCGCAAACCCCGAGGAGCTGTATTGTAACGCATGAAACATCCTTATTTATTATTATGAACAATAAATCTTATTACATTTTGTTTGCATTTACAGTTGTGCTTTTTCTTTGCGAAGAAACGGAGCTGCATTTTATTGTACGAACTATGCTATTTACAAAGTAAAAGTTTATTTTATATTACGACAGAGAATAAAATACAGAGAGTTACATTCGTACAATTTATATTGTGTTTTTTTTTCCCCTTATTTGATTTTATGTGTTAGTAACATTATTATTATTATTATTATTATTATTATTATTATTAAGACAGAAGAGAGAATGCAGTGATGTGAAGTAGAGATTAATAGAAAGAATAAGAGAAACAACAAAGAAAGAAACAGAGAGAGAGTGTGTGTGTGAAGGTCTATAATAAGGGAAACTGAAGTGTGTGTGTGTGTGTGTGTGTGTGAGTGTGGAAGGGCAGCTGCAGTTGCTTATGAAAGACGGCACAGGGCCAAAAACGGTTGAAAGCAAAAGAAAAACACACAAAAACGGATGTTAAAATATCTTGTATCACCATTGTAACAGGAGGGTAAATATTTACAGCACTGGCTGATGCATGGGCATGAAAACTGTATTAACACTAACATTAAGCGCGCGAGGCTAGACAATGCTACTGAGAAACAGGTTAAAAGCCAGTGATACACAGATATATGTGTAAACTAGACTGAGCTAAAGTTGATCACCATATTTGGCTCAGGCTAATCGCACACAAAAGAGCAAAGAGTTGAAACAGTAACGCCAAACGCACGCGCTGTGTCCTAAACGCGAGAATGTCTCACTAATCCCGGTTCTAGTTACAGTTCTCCGTTTCTGTGCTTTGTGCAGGGATGAGTTGCGCTCGAGCTGTTACACTGAAGCAACAAGCGACACGTTGCTGTTGTTTTCATTGTTCCGAATGGGACTTACTTGGACGACCATCCTCTCCACTTCACCAGATACTCCAACTTTCCCTGTGCAAAACACACACACACACACACACACACACGAGCGGAGAACGTTCACACAGGTCACACAATGCAACACCACCAATCCCCAATCGCGCATATACATTATATCCTATTTTATTTAAAAAAAAAAAAAAAAACTCAAGTGCAATCTTACCTTTTTTAGCCTTTTACTGAGAATGCACTCGGCATCGAAAACCTGCTCTCCTACAGCGCTCAACTCCTCCATGTCTGCTACAGCAGCAGCCTTCCTCCTCCTCTTCCTCCTCCTCCTCCTCCACTACCACTGAAACACAAGGAACCACGAGGGGGAGGGAAAAAGAAAAGAAAAAAAAGGCGAAAAATCAATCCGAACAACGGAATCATTTGGGCCCTCCGCGGACACCGTCGGCGCTGACGTCGTCGCTCGTCGCTCCACACTTCCTGGTCGATTATCGCGAGGAATTAATTAGTATTAAACTTATCAATAATGAAAGTTTTAGCTAACAAAATGTTTCATATAAAGCAGATCTGATTATCTGTCATTTATAGACGAAAGGGAGATGGAGTGTAATATGATAGAAGTACAAAATGCAAATCCAACTAATTCAAACAAAATTCGCTGAGGTTTAAACTGATCATTCATTTCCCTGACCAAAATAGAAGATGTTAAAACTACTTATCACTTATTAAGTTGTTTTGCGCTTTTGAACTCGGGTCACTGTCTTAGTTTCATGTCCGCGTGGGTTTCATCTAGGTTCTCCAGTTTCCTCCTGCCTCCCCAAAATATGCCAGTAGGTGGCTTGGCTAAGACAAATCGCCCCCAAGTGTAAAGGCGTGTGTTAATATGTGCACACGTTGTGCCGTGCAATGGGCTGGCGTCACATCCATGATGTATTAACACTTCATCCCCAGTGTTCCCAGTATAAGCACTAGATTCACCCTTACAAAGGTGAAGTGGTTACTGAAAATGAGTGAAAGAGTGGAGATCAGTCAGAGCATTCAGAACAACCGACTGCATTCAGAACAATGACACTGCAGCTGCTTTTGGAAGTCACTAATCATTCTTGTGATATCCAGCATCATCACATGCTTTAATGCAGACCTAGATTATTAAGACTACATTAAGCAGTTACATAACATGACCACACCAATAGGGGTCAGGTTATAATAACAGCAAAGAGAAGAAACAATCAGGAATGGCACACATGGGTGTGATGTTCAGGTGTTAACAAACTGTTGGCCATGTAGTGTGTGTGTGTGTGTGTGTGTGTGTGCAAGATCTTCAAAATAGTTTTTGTCTTTTAAACAATAAATATTACAAAAAGTTCCAAGTCATTTCAGATTCATTTTTGGTCTAAAATGAGTGAACAATTTTGACTGATCCAGATGTGTGTCAGTGATTATAGATTATAGCTCAGCATTAGTGACTGGAGTTCTGCTACATGCTTTTTAATAAATAGCAAGACTATAATGGTAAAGGCCAGCTGCATGTCTTGGTGGGGTTAAATATGGGACACATGCGCTCCACATGGGCATGGGCTGTGTGTGAGGTCATACATAGGCTACACAGAAAACATATATATGGGCTACAAGTAGACATGCATGAAAGCCTGTATGGGGTCGATGGTGGCCTTGTTTCAGTAAGAGAATGTATCACTTCCCTGCAGTACTTCAGAAGAAGACAAATTGCTTTTAATATGATTGTAAATAATATAATTGGATTTTATATTGTATTTATTGTCAAAAATAAGATTGTGTATCTTTTTCAAAACAAATCTGTACTTCTAAAATGAGAATAATTAGAGATAAAAAAACAACAACTATTTTATCATGGATGCAAGGAAGTAGGGGTGCTGAGGGTGCTGCTCACCCCTGACTTCCAGGATTCCTTTAACTGCAATTACTAACAATAATAATACATTAAAATATATAAATAAATGAATAAAAAAATAAAGAAATAGTTAAATAAAAAAAATATATTTTATTTATATAGTTGATGTCAGAAATTAACATTCAGTGATATTCATTAATACCTCCATACAAAATATTAATGAGCCATTTTGACTTGTTAGAAAGTAAAAAAACATGATCCAAAAATTGATCAAAGGGGATAAAAAGAACAATTTGCATCTATTTTTTTTTATGCAGCCTTCTTTTTTCTTTTTTATGTAACCATTACTTGTTTAAATATGGGAAGTTTTATAAAATTTGCTCATCCACCAGCAAACCTAAATCATTTCTGTGGAAGTGCAATGTATCACTTTGCTCAGTTCTAAAGTTAGATGAGCATTTATTTTTTATTTTCTATTTTTTGGTTTCTTTTTTGTATTTGTGTGTTTCGTACTGAGAATCATATGTTCATGTGAAACAGGATCTGAGTGGGAATGAGGCAGGAAGACTTCAGAGGCACCACCACTTCCTATTCTGGAGAGCCTGAGCCCAAGGTTTACAAACTTGTTGCGAATGTTGGAAAAGTTAAGAATCTGTTATTTCTTGTCTTTCATGAAAGAATAATTATGTAGGATTGCTTTTGTGGTGTTTTGGTATAAAAGACCCAAAACTCTTTGTTTCTTTGGAAAATGTTTCGGGTAATGACATGACTGAAATGGCTTTTCTGCTCATTACTCTTCTTTTTAAGTAAATTGTTGCTTATTTAGTGTTTATATTTTTGAACAAAGAAAAAAAACCACAGGAACATTGAAATATTAAATCATCCACTAAATAACTATTTCTGTTAGACTGCATTTTTATTGTTAATTCTGTCATTGCTACTGATTGATGCTTCTTCTTTGCAATTAATTTGGAAATACAAATATTACAATAAACTTTATTATGGCTTCTTTATTTTCTATATTGTATTCTCATTTAAAATCAGGTACTAAAAGATAAGGTAGCCCATGCAGCCCACCGAACACCCAGAGAGCACCCACACACAGCCCAAGCAGGAGCTTCCATGTAACTATGCTGCAGTTTCATAATAACTACCTGGGAGTGGGTGCCACCCTGTTTGCCTACATCAGCAGAGTTACACCCACAGGGGTATCCTGTATCTGTAGCCCTACCCAGCTTGATTGCCAGATGTGGTGCACCTGGCCAGGTCATTAAGCAGCAGTTAAACACTGCAGGTTCCTGTTGCAGAGGGGCTTCTATCTTGAGGACTGCTGCTCATGCTGCCTTTTAGCCTGGGGTTTGGGGTTGTGGCACTCTTGTCTGTGTGTCGCTAGCAGTCTTAATGCAGTGTTGATAAATCCCATGGAGTCGGTTGTTTTACAGCTGCTCTTTAGAGTTGATTTGGGTCAGTGGTGGAGTGTTGTTCGCTCCATGGGGCCACACAAGGGTGTGGCATAACAAGTACATCTACACCTCGGGCCCATGTTGAAATGTCTTGAAGTGATCTAACACTCAGAGGAAAGCACTATGAATCCTCTTCCACATATATGAGCTCACAGATGTCTACTATATGCTAGTGTATCTGTGACTGATATGGGACGGAGAGGTTTTTTTTTTTCAAAACCTACCCAAAAACAGAAATGAGTCGTTCAGAGAAAAACATTTAACCTTTATTTTTGATCGAGGGGAAGTGCTATATGCAGAAATACAGCTCAAAGTCCTCCAACAGTCAGCCTTCTTCATCACTCTTTTAGACTATTTACTTACATCCTGTTTTTGCATTTAACCTCAATTAAATATCATCAAAACATGCCCCGCCCACCAGTTAAGCTCTTTTGGCTTCTGGCTATGAATGAAATAATATATAAATAATATATCAACCCTTTAAATATTTTCCAATTTTACTTTGATTTTACATTTTCCCAGAAGACTAAACTGGACTCCAAAATAACACAAAAATACACAAAGCATGAAATAGGAAAAATGTTTCGATTTAACATTATAGAAATGCTTCAGAAATATAAAATATTGACATGAAAATTCATGTGTGTATAAACATATATATATTTGGCACTTGTATGAACATTTTAAAAGCATCTTGGCAGGTAAAGGAACTTTGACAATCATAATTTTGAAAATTATTTAACTTAGAATAAGGTGCACACAATAAATTGACCGTAATATCTTTATGCTTAATAAATTTAGCATAATTATTATATTTATTTTTGGCCGTATGGAAGGTGAGCCTTTTTTATTTGTTTGCTGCTTTATACTTTTTCATACATAGACTGAAATTTCTTAAGTTCCCGCTCAGTGCATTGGGCAAAAAGGTACAAATGTCTATATTGATGTTTGCTTTTGGTCATCACCTTCAGATTTTTCCCAACTACCAGCTCTAAAAAAGGGGGGAAACACACATATATATATATTAAATGGCAAATACATGCCAAGTTAAATTACTTTAATTACTGGTTTAAATAAATTAATTACTGAAACCTAATGAATTAATAATGGATGAATATGTCAATAATTTAAATAACTTTTATTCAAATGGTTTCTTTTTCATTTATTAAAGAACTGATTTTCTGTATTTATTAACTCTGTATTATTTTGAATTAATTTTTTATGCCCATACCTCTGTTTTTTCCTCGAGCACTTAGTGATGCTGAGGGTCACGGCGACAACAAACACGATCAGCAGAAATCCAGCCACAGCCGTGAGGCCAGTGGACACTCCAGACATGACAGAGTTTTTTTCTGAAGCATCCGAACAGAGAATGAGAAAAAGTGGTGAGAAAGAATAGTGAGATTTTACATTTAAGTACCATTTAAATTCTGATTTGTGATCAGAAGGTTGTATGTTTAAATCCTAACCATGGACACTGAAATTTTTGGAATTCAGGAAAGATTTTTCATAATAAAGTGTAAATAGACCAACATGTTAATAAAATGAGTGTTAACTAAATACGAAAAACTCAATTTTATTTCAAATTAAATCTAAGACATCGGCAGAGATCATATGTTAATTCTATATATTAATATATATTAATTATTAAGTTATTAAGTTATTAAGTTATTCAGAGGCAATTTTTCCCTTAGCATCCAAAAAATTCAAGAATATACTATGTGTCAAACCATGGACTTAACTTGTCAGTCGGTCAGGAACTTTAAAAATTATTTCTGTAGATATTAAATCTTTTTTCCATTTGTGTTTTGCTACTTTCTCCCACGAGGGCGGGAAAATATCTAAAAATTATCATCATTATATCTTTTTATACCTGAAATCATGCTGACTGATTAAATCAGGATTTAGGTATTTAGCTAACCCTGTGGTTGCTCAGAGGAGAGCAGCATGGCACGAGTGGTGCTCAGGTGTCCGTCATTGGGTTCAGGTGTGATGCCCAGCAGGTGGCACATCAGTGAGTATATGTGCACCGTCTCAAATGGCTCCACCACAAGATTTTTCCGAAAGGCAGGTCCCACTGCGCGGAAGAATGGCTTCATGTCCAAATCGTCATTATCAAAGCCATGCTCTCCTTTGTTCATCTGCACTGGGAAGTACTGCAAGTAAAGTTTGTTAAAACATTTGGCATGCCACATTCAAACAAATTTAACTTTATATCAGTGATTTGCAGCTGTACTCCTGTCAACGCTGCTGTTACAGAAAACTAATTAATGCTTTCTGCCCAATCAGGCTACAGAATTCAACACTAAAATTTCAATGGTATTCAACTGTTTTTTTTTTTTTAAATTGGCTAAATAATCAAGTTACTCACCCCATTAATGACGTATCCCAAGTCAGCCCATAGGATGATGGGCAATATGCGGTCATTTTGGGAAAAGTGTAGCCTGGGGGGCATTTCTTCTTTCTTGTAGACATGGAGATTAGGATGAGCACCCTTCAGGGCATTGTACACTTTTTCCAGCCTTCCTGCTTTAGGGAGGAGCAAACCAGATGGCCCGTAATCGACCAGATGAAAGTCTAGATCCTGAAAAGAGAATCCCGGGATCTTGGAGAGAACAATCTCGTTCACTAAGCCACCACGTAACACCGTGGTCATGCCATGGTCGGCAGTGATGATGATATTGAGGCACTGGGTGAGGCCGTTGCGCTCAACCGAAGCTCTCAGGTAGCCCACTGTTCGGTCCACCTGTCTCACCATTTCCCTGCGCTGCTCAGAGTCTGGACCGTGTTTGTGGCCTGTGCTGTCCGGTTCTCCAAAATACAAGGACACAAAGTCCAGGTCTTTTTCTCCAAACCAGATGCCCATGATTTTGTCGATGTTTTGGCGCCATGCCGTCTCATTGCTGTAGTCGTAGAAGCGAGGCTCCACTTCAGACATCACTGCTTTCTCACCGTCATAGGTTGAAGCCGTGCCAGGGAAGTGAAGTGAGCCAGCACGGAGACCCTGAACAACATATTACATAAGCTTGAAGGTCAGATGTCAAAATGTTATTGCAGTAGTCCATGTGAATGTAATGTACATGTTAAAATCCTGAACATTGAATTGCCTGGTAATATTAAGAGACTGGATCTTGCTGCATGGTGGTGCAGTGGGTTGCCTCCTCACAAATTCAGGTACCTGGGTTCAACCCTGGGCCCAGCTTACTGTGCTCCCATACCAAATATGAGACTGGGATACACACTGGAGCTTTCACTTGGCTAGTGGCTAACTAATACCTCCTCTTATTTGTCCACATCTGGCAAGTCTAGGTACTGTGACTTGTTACCTCAGACTAGCAACAATTATAATGTGTCTAAACCTAAAGTCTTATCGTGCTGGTTATCGCATCATCTGTTGTGTACCATGTTCCCATTCTGAGATAACAGATAAGGTACTTCTTATCACCGCATTATGACGGATGCCAATTCAAATTTTAATGTGTATGACAGTCCACAAGAAGTCCACTGAATGATCCCAAAGTTAGCTTCGCGCCCAGGTTTTGAGTTTTTGACAAAAAACTACCCTTCGGGGAAGGAGCATTTTTGTAGGATTGATTAGAATCTTGATTTAGATATTGATAAAATACTGGAAATGTTGTAAAATACTGTATAACAAGATCCTGGTTTTCTCTTTATACCTGTCTTTGAGCAGTGATCCAGATGGGCAAGCTGCCATTGTCCCACCACTCGTTCACTAACTGTGTTTGGTAGTACGGCTTCTTCTCAGATGTGCTGGTGTTGAACCACATGTTGTGTATAACGCCGTGATTCTCAATATATTTGCCTGCAGAATAAATGACAGGGGTAATAAATACAGAAAAATAATTAACAATGCAGTGGCCTTTGATAGCGCATCCCCAAGTTTTTCAATTATAACACACTTATATATATATATATAAAAAAAAATTATTACCAATGATTTTAGAATTTTATTTTACTGATTTCTGGTTACTGCAGCTGTGTTAGGATACGAAAAATAAGTTACAAATAATAAATTAGGCGTTGCGTGATAAAGTGGCTGGGATAACTGTGTCTGGATGAAGGATATGTCTTGATATGATGAAAGCACTTTTTGATAAGAGATAGCCTGCATACAGGTTAGATAAGCAGAAGGCCATGTGAAGGACAGAAATTGCGATAAGTGTATTTAAATGAGGTTACTGAAGGATGTGGGTGTAGTTACCTGTAAGTATTGTGAAGTGAGTAGGACTGGTCATGGTTAAGAAGGCCGGCGTCACGTAAGGGGCTTTGACCCCGTCTATAGCCATTTGGTCCAGGTGAGGCGTGTCCACGTCCCGGTCATAATCCCACCTGAAACAGCAGCAGTTTTTAACAAGGTAGAAATGGTATTAATAATAACAGCTTATTTATCCATCCATCCATCCATTATCTATAGCGCTTTATCCGTCTGGGTCGCGGGGAAACTGGAGCCAATCCCAGCATCTTCG
>JAQMYM010000021.1:1063678-1080076 GCA_030014255.1 Parauchenoglanis ngamensis
CACGAAGCAGCAGTAGTAATAATAATAAACATAATAATAATAATAATAATAATAATAATAATAATAATAATAATAATAATAATAAAGGCTTGGTGCTTACTAAAGGTTGTTATGGATGGTTCACAGAAGCATCTTCAATGATGCATAACCAGATATAATGCTAACGCTAACAGAGTGTGCATGATCACAGCTCTGCCTTCATTACAGATCAAAGGGAAGGTGTGAGTAGTAGTTTCTGCCCTTACGGGTGCTTAATTATCTTAAGACTTTATCCACTTAAGCCCAGAGTGGGGTTGAACAAGCTCTTATTGCAGGATGCCACGGAATACTTACTCTTTATGTTCAAAACACTGCACGCTTTCTTCATTTTTTGATATTAGTTTCGGCTAATTTTCCTCCCTCCCTCACTTCTCACTTTATCCTGATCAGGGTTTATCACTGAGGGTGCGGCAGGGATTCACTCAGGATGGGATGGCAGTCCGTTGCAGAGCACCACGCACACACTCACATTCACACATACACACAGTCATTCACAGCTTGGGAGACTTTATCTTTAGCCAGTCCACCTATTGACATGTTTTTGGACAGTGGGAAGAAAACAAAGAGCCCAGATGGACACGTGGAGAACACGTTATGCAATGTGCTTTTGTTTTAGTCCCTGTCCTGACAACAAGGTCAACAAGCCTATCCCTCTTCTTTGTTTCTCATAATGCCGCCTGCTTTTGACCCTGGCTTGTTTTCTCATGTCTGCTTAGGGATGACTCGTGCTTAATGTTGACTGGCCATGCTCCCCACTACTGACTTTGATGATGATCTTAGATTTCCTTAAATAAATCTAACATTGGGCGGCATGGTGATGCGGTGGTTCGCCTCTCGCCCCAAGATGCTGGGATTGGCTCCAGCTTCCCCGCGACCCAGACGGATAAAGCGCTATAGATAAATCTGAATTAAATCTGGATGAAATCTAAAGTCACATTGACTGAAATACTGAATACTGACATGGAGTGTATGGGACCCGTGTATTTATCGACACAATACTTACAATTGCACTTATTGGATAACACTGCGCTGATATTTATGTTTACATTTCAACTGCTCTTTATTATATACTGTATATTCTAATTACAATAAGTATATATATAGGCCCACAGCAATTCAGTAAATGTGGAATATCTTTACATATACACACAAACATATACTTATATATATATATATGAATACTAACAGTTGTGTCCTGCCTTCAAATGCCACATGTTTGAAAGAACAGCTACACCCTCTAACAACACCTGTAATCCTGACCTTATCCTTTGTAACTTTTCATATGATTTGAGTTTTGTGCATTTGGATAAATTTGCAAGTATGAGATCATGTCTGCTGTCTCCACCCCCCCCCACCCCCACCCCACCCCAATTTATAGTCCAATCCAGCTCCTATTTGCATTGCTGATCCAAATCAGCCTCTGAAAAAGTCATAATATGATGGCAAAACATCTATTCCTCCAGGACACCCACCGCTTCTCCGTTATGCAAAATCCTTCTATGACAGCATACAAACATATCACTACACGGCCAAATCCTCCACAACACTCCCTCACACATCCATGCTGGAGCCTTCCAACACGATCAGGCAGGATGGAACGAGGCGTTTGCCTGACAATCGCGCTTTCCAAATGAGCACTGAATATCCTTCTGAAATTGAAAAGTTGGCAGCCGCTATTTCGCTGCCTTTGTCTCCGTTGCTCTGCATTTTGATGGGCCTTTTATGAAAGCTGTGTGCGGTGGAGGGATTTTTTTATTTTATTTTTTTACCCCACAACCACCACGAACACCGACACTCCGTAGAGGAGGTCAAATATTATGTGAGCGCCCATTAAATTTTAACACTGCATGCAGCCCGGCAGGAATAAAAAAAAAAAACGCATGATATTCCTTTAGAGAGCAGCAGAAATGGAATTACACTGGGGAATATAAAAGCTCGACCTTCGCACACCTGAAGAGCTCGTCTGAAAGGATCCACGCCGGAGCTCGACTGAATGCCAAACATCCTATTAAAGGCCTGAGACAAAAGCGGGGGCTACAGGAGACAATTTGCTGTTTCCTTTCACTGCAGACACACCTTTTATTCCCATCACAGCCTGAGAGAAAGAGAGAAATGTAATGTTTTGACCAGGTCTGACACTCTGTCCTTGGCTAAAACATAGCTTCACTGGCAGGTAAGAAGCCATGAAGTAGTTCAAAAGCTGCACACATTGACAAACACTTTTCATT
The DNA here is from genome assembly GCA_030014255.1 of Parauchenoglanis ngamensis. Classification (NCBI taxonomy): domain Eukaryota; kingdom Metazoa; phylum Chordata; class Actinopteri; order Siluriformes; family Auchenoglanididae; genus Parauchenoglanis; species Parauchenoglanis ngamensis. The sequence goes on from JAQMYM010000021.1 coordinate 1,065,946, forward strand.
TTGGGTCTTAAATAAGTTGTATTATTCTAATGACGGTTACAAGAATTAAGAGGAAACACCAATTATAGGAAAATAATCATTATTGCCGCTCCATAGTAGCGATTTGCCAACAATTACACTGTTGTTTTTATGAAAGAATGGTACATCATAAATCTTATCCATTTCTTGTTACATTTAATGTTGCAGAACAGGTTAACTCCTGTTCTCACTTACCTTATAACAGCTATAATCAGTCATTTTCTCACCAGCCATCTGCCATCTCCAATGAATAAATCAGACTTTTTTTCAAGCTCAACTGCAGATTCCTGGTGTGAGCTGATGCATGGGGGTGGATCCTTTTGTTTCTGGTTTCGATGGGGGTTTTTTTCATCAGCATTGCTTCCACCTATAAAAAGGGAGAAAAGCGAAGGTTGAGTGGACATCATGGCTAAGGGTGAGAGCATCGGCCATATGTCTACTTATGCATAAGCTCTGAGTTTGGACATTTTGTTATCACTCCGCCGCACCTGAACCTTGCTGTAATTACTCGAAGCAGCAGTAGACGATGGACCACTGCAGAGCTCACAGCACTTATATTCAGTTATTTGGAGCTAGAATTAAAATTCAGCTCAAACGCAGACACCCCACTCTTCTCATTTCTATCACTGACTTATAGGCGTAAATAATGGCAAAGACACAATTAAAAGGTAAGAGAATAAATCATTTAATGCAAGCGTTAAGTGAATTAAAAGTGGTAATGAGGCAGAAACATTAGGCCTGTTAGACCAGAGGAGGTTTTTTTTTTTCTTCAAAGTAATGCATCCTAAGGGCTTAAAAAAGAGAAATAATTAGAGTAATAAGCATGCATAAATCAGTTGAGATGTTAGAGGTAAAAGTAGAGGAGTCAGCTGGGGTATAAACGATGCTCTTACATTCAAATTACACCAAATCAGAATAGTAATTCACCACGAATCAAGCTAAAGCAGATCTAACGGAGAAATGGCCAACCATACTAATGCAATGTGAAGAAATGTTCAAATATCATTTATTTACCTTATATAAGTGCTTATTTCACTGTTGGGATATCAAGTGCAAGGTTCTGAAGATTTACACCAAAAACCAAGTGCACAATAGGTATCATAGGAAGATACTAACAGGTTTTTTGTGAACTGATTGATTTTCATTTCTTGTGTAAATACTCCTACAAATGATTTACCGATAAATTAGTCTGTATCCAGTTTAATGAATCAGGCTCAGATTTAGAAAAGGCCGTCCTTAATATAGCACGTTATGGAGAGAATGAAAAGAGGCAGAATGCAGAGCCTTGTGGTATGCCCTTGCTTTGTGTTAGCATGATACACAACCAAAGCAATGACTCGGGCATCAAGCTGGCAGTCTATCAGATGAGTAACACTTGAGGGAGCTCATATCCAGAAAACACAAGGAAGAGATTAAGGCGATCAAGGCGGAGAGACGAGGAGGAGGAATGGACATGTCATAATCATACAGCTGAAGAGCAGTTTCTTTTTAGTGACTGATGCAAACGGAGAGCACAACGGAGAGACGACTCTGAGCCGGCTGCAGTAAAATCCTTGTGATGCTCAAGATGCATTAGGAGATGGGGAAGCACAAAGAGAGAGAGAGAAAGAGAGAGAGTTTTTAGATCCTTAAAGGTCAAGATTAAGCATACAGATTAACACAGTGAAATGAACTGCTTTTAGAGAGAGACAGAGACCATGCAGAGGAAAAGGTGACGCTGGTGTCAGAAAACAAGCGTGCCACTGTTCAAAATGTGAGATGCAACCTTCCAAATGAACAATTTCAGACTGGGAATGTAATTCGGTAAGAAAATGTTCTCATTTCAGTCCTATGAATAATGTATTATTACTATTTGCTCTAGCTAACTGTAAACAGTGGGGGAAAAGTCTTGTGGGGTCAGTAATGTTGTGGATATCAGCAAACAGCATTTCCATTTCTAATTTCACCCCAGTGCTCTCGGCGCACTTGATCCATGATTTCCGGAAGAGTCTGTATTTTGGAGGAAGGCAGGGGAAGTGCTTTCTGCTTACTTTTGGCACATTATCTTATGAAATGATTCAGTTCTGCATGATAGCGTTGTTTATTTGATAGATCAGGATTTTTCACAGTAGTCACAGTCTGCATACTGAAGGAAGGATATCAAGAAGCACTGGTGGACAAATCCTGGGTATCCCAGGCGTCACGGACTGCCAGCTTTTTTTGCCCAGCCCATTAGTTGTTCTGTAGTTTCCCAGTGAAGAAGTAAGTTCAACACCTGGAAAAGAACACCCTTCTCCTTATTGACTTTCACAAAACAGAAGTTTATATTTCAACTCAACCCGGGTCCACGTGTCTTTTCCTGCTCCATTATTTAATGCTTGGCATTTAGCAATAGCAGCGCTTCGCTTTAATTAAAGGGTCCACCTCTTCTATTAATGACAGGTCTTGTCTTGGCCTGGGTAGGAAGCAGAGCAGGAGCTTATGTCCCTTAACCTCCTCTAGTGATGAAGACAAGCTGAGAGCGGTGGGGAATGTGGGAAAGGATCATGGCATCGTGCTTTAGTTTAACTCGATGGCTGGTCAATGTAAGTATATGCTGTGGTCTTGCTGTGAGTCTCAGTATGTCAGAGGATGTGATTTGATTAGGGATGTCTGTGCCTAAGCTTGTCATGTTCTTTGCTTATAAAGGATTGCAAAGGTATATATATATGTGCCTCATGATTCCAAAGCATTGGCATTCAGCATAAACCACATTCAGAAAGCTTTTCTTCTAACTTAATTTGTGCAAATGCCAAAGGAAAAAAATCTCTTGCTTCAATTCGCACAAAGTGTCATCACCGCCTCATGTTTGCAAATTAGCCAGCTCTGACGGTTGTACAGCTGCAAGTCACAGGTTTATTTTCATGTGCTTGTTCTAATATGTTATCGTTTCCATAGTAACAGCTCTACATAAATGGACCAAGAATGTGTGTAATCATTGATATAGTGAAGTTTTGTTTTTTACAAGCAGACATCTATGGAAGAAGAAAGAAACCACTGGGGTACTAACAACCAGACAGCTAATGGCTTGGCCAAGCAAAACAGCAGTTGATGACAGAAACATTGTGAGAACTATTGAGTTGGAGTTTCCTCCCATTGGCCACAGGTGCGAGTGTGAGCGTGAATGCTTGTTTGTGTCCATGTGATAGGTTGGCGACCTGCCCAGGTTGTACCCCGCCTCTCACCTGAAGTCAGCTGGGATTGGCTCCAACCTTAACGGATAAGCAGTACACATAATGGATAGATGGAAGATAAAGTAGTCAACTACATGTTAATACACTGACTTACTCTGATAAAGTCCTGTCTGTAAGACAGAGTCAGCTTTTATGTCAATTCACAATCACCCATCTGAGGAATCTGCCAGTGGTCAATTCAACTCAATCCATTTTTAATGAAACAATATTAAAACTATGCAGATGTACATATATCATCATAAATAAAGCATAACTTTGATAAAGTATAAAACCTATGGCAAGAAGTCAAAAGTAGCCTGCTAGTACGCTCTGTTAGACATCCTGTACTGTATTCTTCCATCCGTACACAGAAATGAGCTGTATAACACTGTCACAGGGATCACACGTGCGTATCATTATGCACCAGTGTGACAATCAGCTTGTTTTAACTCTTATTTATCTAAATTGTTTACAGCAAGGAGCTAAAATAGGTAAAGTCTGTGCCGTGAGAGCAGAGCAGGTCAGGAGAAGTGGGTTGTCTTTCTGCACTATAATTTATGTATGTCAGAGGTGAACAACTTATTTTTATCAAGCGCCAAGCTTCAAAAAAACATGGCCACAGATGTTCAGCACCTTAATACATTTTCACAGATGATCTTGCGTTAGTTTTTCATGCTACAACAAATGCTGTCTCGGAAAGTGGCAGTTATAGCAGCACTTTTCTGAACCTGACTGGGTTTTGGTCCAAATTAAAAACGAATAAATATATTTCACTTTTTCCACTTGGAACCATTTTTATTTACGTTCGATCCTTGCCTCGCCTTGACACCTACTTTTCTTCTACACACAGTGAAAGTGAGGCTTTGATGAAGTCTAAAGAGAGACTGCTGAGGGGACGACTGTGTATAGCTGCTGTAACATAACTGAGAACAGGAAGTTGTTAAATGTAACTATGAACTGATGAAATGTATGACTTCTTGTTCTATAATTCACAGAGAATTGACATCACTGGCAAATTGCCATGGTATAAGAGGAATTTAGGGGCATGCTATTAAAGGAAACTAATCAACTTTGGGGCAGTAACAGTAACTCTGCATTATTTAACTTGCGATTGAGCTACACTGTATGTAAGGAGAAATGTAGTGTAGTTCGCAGGCAGCCACACATATGAAGGAGTTTTAAAACTTTTGCAATGTGTAGAAGTCCTGGGAAACAGACGCTGATCAAATTCTGGAAGCGTCATGTCTCTGAGCTCTCTCCTCATCCCTGCAGAGCCCCGGAGTTCAATTATCTCAAGCTGAAATCCAACAGAAACAGTTTCAGCACCCAGATAGAATAGATCTGCAGGTCTTATGAACACAGCCTGTTCCTTCCTAAACTGCTCAAGCCTGATTCCGAATGTCTGCTTTATGAATTCAGCCAAAAGCCCAGGAAGCTTCAGCTGTAATCCTACCGAAGAAACAAACAAAAAAAAAAGACTTCTTGGAAAAAAGTGTCACATTCACTTTCCTTGAACCGGCTTTTACATTTCAAATGAAAAGCTTTAAGTGTGTCACGAATCGATTTCTTTTTACCGTGTACCGCGTACACAAAGCATAAAAGACAAATCAGCAATCCACCATGACTCATGACTGAAGCGTCCTTTCCGCACTGTAGAAAACTGTAGACTGATTTCATTACGTGATGTTTTGTTTGCAGTGTCTTGATCTTTTACATTTCTGTCCTCACCTCAACATGTTCAGAGCATCACATTCATTTAAGTTGGTGTTCTTTCTGTCAATGTGCCTGCAATTTGGCTTGGAAAAAAAGTTTGGATTACATTTTCAGTCCTGAAGACCTCTTTTCTGAAATAATGTGAAATTTATAACATCACAGTCATTGGTCAGTATTATTTCATTACATTTGGCCATAAAATATCTGCTATTGTTTTTTACTTGCTGTGGTCCATTTTGATTGCTAAATGGATTTAGCATGAACATGCTTGACTGGACAATTTTTTGTTTAAATTATACAAATCAGCAAAACAAGGCTAAGGGCTAGTGTGATGCTAACACCACTGCGCTTCACTGTGGAGATATTGACCTCAGAGAAGCAACAAGAGGTCGAGGGTAACTCTAAAGCAGCTGGAGGGATCCACAGGGCAGACGTGAGAGTGGTAAGCCGTATTTTCTGTTAAATGTTCAGTTGAGAGTTACCCTCATCCTCCTGTTTGCTCCTCTGACTGATCCCCTCTTCACCTGTCACTGTCTTTTGGTGGATGGCTTCCTCTGGGCAGAATTGTGGTTATTCACTCCATGTTCATCCTATTTTTAATAACTGGTTTAATGCCACGCTGTGGGACATTCAGAGATGAAGTTCTGTGTTTATAGTCGTGTTAAAAAACACCAGGAGGTCCAGCAGCTTGTAGTGTGCCAAAGTCTAATCAAGACACCAGACTCTCGCTCTCTCTCTTTCTCTCTCACTCCCTCTCTGTCTCTCACTCTCTGTATTTCTCTCTGTCTCCATCTCTGTCTTTCTGTCTGTCTCTGTCTCTCACTCTCTCTCCCTCTTTGTCTCTCACTCTCTGTATTTCTCTCTCTCTCTTTCCCTCTCTGTCTCTCACTCTCTGTATTTCTCTCTCTCTCTCCCTCTCTGTCTGTCTCTGTCTCTGTCTCTCACTCTCACTCTCTCTCTCTCTTTCTGTCTCTCTGTCCGTCACTCTCTGTATTTCTCTCTCTCTTCCTCTCTGTCTCTCTGTCTGTCTCTGTCTCTCACTCTCTCTCTCTCTCTGTATTTCTCTCTCGCCCTCTCTGTCTCTTTGTCTGTCTCTGCCTCTCATTCTCTGTATTTCTTTCTTTCTCTCTCTCTCTCACTCTCTGTATTTCTCTCTCTCACTCTGTCTCTCTGTCTGTCTCTGCCTCTCATTCTCTGTATTTCTTTCTTTCTCTCTCTCTCACTCTCTGTATTTCTCTCTCTCACTCTCTCTCTCTGTCTGTTTTATTTGAAATCTCTCTTTTTGTCTTGTAGAGCGATGTCCCACTGCAGAAGTGAGAGGTCTATGTGTTCTCTAATGACTTACTGGGATAATTAAGAGGGCTGTCCAGTGCCCAGTGGGGCCCACGAGGCATACACACACACACACACTCACACACACACACACACACAGAGGCAGGATTTAATGAGAGCCCTTCGGTCTTCAGACACTCGGGGTTCACTGACTTTAATGACCCTCACAGCAAAGCTTGGATCAACCCCTCTCTCCTTCAACTTCTCTCTCTCTCTCTCTCTCTCAATCTATTTATCTATCTCACTCTCTTTCTCTTTCTCTATCTCTCTCTTTTTCACACACACAGACAGATGCAGACATCCCATCCATGAGGATCTGAAGAAGAATTTCATGCAGAAGGAAAGGATAACGTGTGTGTGTGTGTGCATGCTAGTAAGTGGAGGAGTTCACAATCCTGTCACACACTGCTGTGCTGCCTGCACTTCCTAATCACAGCGGTTCATTCAATGTCTGACATGTTTAAAGATACAACTTTTTATCTCTCTAATATATAATCATAATACGAGGTGCAGATATTAAATAATAAGACTGATTCTATAATTCAGTTTGAATGAAGAAAGCTTACATTTCAGTTCCTTTCCCCTTCTGCACCTACACATTACTGCATTCTGGTCTTCCACTGATCACCGCAGTGCAGCAGGTCTTCTGTTAATTATCTCAGAAGCTCCGTTATTTTGTTCTTCACTGCTGGAACAAACTCCATATGAGTTCCCTTGAGTGCAGAACCTGATTTTAGGTAATAGAGAAAAGCCACATGATGCTAGATCAGGTGAATGGGGGAGGGTGGTCAAGTACTGCGATGTGTTTCTGGGCCAAAACCTGCTTCACTGAGAGTGCTGTGTGTGCTGGGGTGTTGTCCAGATGAAGGAGGAAACCACTTCCCCAAAGCTGAGGCCTTTTTGTAATAGTGTTGGTTTACTGTTACTCCATAATTACACCCTTAACGTCAAAGAAAGTCTTGCTTTGTCAAGCTTTCTCCATGATGCGACCCACGTGTATTCCAGTGCACTGACTGCTGTTTTGTCTCATTGTCGTACTGATCTGAACCGCTCACTCTCGTTATTTAATAGCCGCACTCTATGCTTTAATAATTAACATCCTAAATCAAAATATTTAACATGCTTAAGGAAGAAAATGAGTTAATGTGACAGGAGTAACTAGCAGTGTTTTAAATGCTTATAGCATCTCTAACATAAGAAAAGTCAGGAAATAACTTGCTTCACTGAAGTTTCACAACATTAACTCTAAACAGATAAAGTGTGATGTTCCTTAATAAATAAAATTGTAATTGCTGTGGTATAAGAGAATTAAAACACATGCTGTTATGTGGAAATCCAGGATGCTAACAGTAAGTCATGGCATGCTGTCAGGTAATAGTCTGGTGGTAATTACGGACTGTTTTGGTGTTGTGTCTATTGTGTTATTATCAGTGTAGAAAATGATAATAATGTATCTAGTGTTTACTTTATAAAGCAGAATGAATGTCGCTCTGGAGCCTGGCTGTGAGCTTTAAACAAGCTGCTGCTGAAAATTACAGAACGGACTCAGCCAATCAGTTCAGATAGCAAACAGCTTCCCACTGTCACGGGAGCCAAAATTCATCAGCATGAACAGCACAGCGTGTGGGGTGTGTGTGTGTGTGTGTGTGTGTGTGTGTGTATGTGTGTGTGTGTGTGTGTGTGTGTGTGTGATCACAGTGTATTTCCCAGGTCTGACACTGACGGTTGTTATTTTGCTCATGGCTGCTGTCAAACTGAACACGGCTTAATTGAGCGCAAGAGGATGAACAGCAGGAAAGAGAGAGATAGAGAGAGACAGACAGACAGACAGACAGATAGAGACACAATGGGACAAGGGGGAGACAGAGAGGCAGATAACAGGAGAAAGAAGGAGACAGAGTGATAAAGATACAGGTTGAGAAAGACCGATAGAATCAGAGAGTGAGACAGAAGGATGGAGGTAGTGACAGAGAGAGAGGAAGGTTTAACACTACTTTATTGAATGGCTTTTCCATTACATTGGTTTGCCTTGTCAAATATTTTCAAAACAATAAATAAAAGGTTAGAGAAATAACTCATTCATGGTAAATACTCTTCAACTTATTAATTCTTAAATGAAATGGTTAAAACAGTATCGCCGGCCTTCCGTCTTCTGCAGCAGCACGTGAAGCTCCTCACTTACTCCACATTTTGGAGAACTCTCATATCTCTCATCAGGTTAAAATACACAAATGATCTGATAGCAATGCTGTGAGCATGCTCTCTACACTCTCTAAAGGGCTTCTCAACCTGCCACACAGTACAGAAACAGATGCTGGACTGTCTGCTGCTGGATTAACATGCACCGTGTGTGTGTTCCTAGCTCCAGCCTCCACTGTAGATCCACCAGCGTGTGTCTCAGTGTGGGCTTCACACAGTGACCTCTCACCCAATAGTCTGCTCCAAACACTTCTGAGCACCGCCACGCTCCACGCTCCTCAGGCCAGGCAGGTTTGCTTTCACACACACGTCATCTACAGTGCCGTCTTCCTAAACTCCTGAAACTTCCCCGGCTCAGGAGGCTGAACGGGCAGGATTCTGGATGTGTCTTCAGGCTCCTTCTTCTCTTGTGAAGGTGCAACACAGATAGATGGAAATCTGTCATTTCACCTGTAACGGTGCTGCTCCGGCGCCTCCCTGCACACCCCGCAGTGTTGCTCTCACCTCGACCGGATTCCTGTTTCAGCCTGAAGAGAGGCTGCTGTCCTTCACTCTCCGTTCTCTCTAAGCTGCTGTACCAGCGTACAGGCAGACCTCAGTAAGCCGTTCCTCAGGGTCCTGGATGTTTGTAGCAGGAGGTCCTGCTCCGTCCCAATAAACCCTTCCCTATTTAGCCAGTTTACCTTGTCTAGCCTCTCCAGGTTTTAAAATGCCATCCTGCCATGTAATAAAACAGTAATATTGCCTACATGAGCAGGCACAGAGCAGCTTATCCCAGTAGGATCTCTTTATACAATAAAACTCTTCAATTTTCTCACTAATCTGACCAAGCAGTAGCTCTATGACAAGGCTGTGTAGATGTTCTCACAGGGGACCTCCACATCTAATTCCACCTTTAACAGGTACTGGGTAACCTGCTCCAGCTCCCCTCTTTAACAGCACTGAAGCCCCGGTGTGCAGTCTTATCATTGCAATACAATTCCCTCCAAAGCCAAAGCTCTCAGAGCAGTAAAAGGTACTTATGAACAAGTCTGGCAAAAGCTTACTCCTGCTCTAAATGCCAGGATACAGATTACCTAAGACACCTTTTATTATAAACTGATTGTCCAAGATAGTTAGACCTGGGACCTGGTATAGAGAGAGAGAGAGAGAGAGAGAGAGAGAGAGAGAGAGACAGACAGAGACAGAGGGAGCGAGACAGAGAGAGAGACAGACAGACAGATAGAAAGAGAGACAGAGAGAGAGAGAGAGAGAGACAAAGTGAGACAGAGAGAGATGGAGAGAGACAGAGGGAGCGAGACCGAGACAGACAGACAGACAGAAAGAGAGAGAGAGAGGGAGAGAGAGACAGAGAGAGAGAGAGACAGAGAGAAAGAGTGACAGCGGTATTTTTGATTGATTTTTACAAAACTTTAATGAATCAAAATATACAACTTTTTACATTAACCTCTAAGAAGCAGTTTATCAATCTACATATTTACACATCCATTGAAATAAATGGTTATATGAAGAGCACATAAAGAAAACATAAATCAATACAAGAAAACATCAAACCCAACCAGTCTTAAAAACCAGCACTCCATCATTGATTGCACAGATAATGCCTCCACAGCACCACTGGAGTTCAAAAGTGCTTAGATCATCCATTTCCTTATAAAAGTTACAATCCACCTACAATCTTGACTTTACTAAAATTTTAAACATTGTCAACACTTCTTTTTCTCTCCCCAGTTCAACTCTTTTTGCTTGTCCATGCAAAAAGTTTACTAGCTGGTACTTAAACTTTTGAGGTTTGCTGTATTTGAGGCCAAAAATAAAAACAACCATGTTAAAAACTTCTCCCAAAGACACAAAGATACTATTTAAAAAAAATGGAACAGGACAGAGAGTCTAGAACATTCTGTGTAAAAGTGAAAAATTGTCTCTCTTTGGTTACAAAACGGGCAACGATCAGTGACATCGTGATTTAAGATTGGTATAAAAGCATTAACAGGGACACAACCATGCAGGATTCTCCAACGGAGATCTCCCATCTTTTTTGTTAACGGTGGCTTGTATAAGACTCTCCACAGTGGTCTGATCTCGGTGCTTATCGAGAATTTGTTTCTCCAAGCTGTGTCTTTTCTGTCTTTCAGTTTCCACTTATTTATTACTTTTACCAGGCATTTATAGAAAGTTTTACCACAACCGTGTCTAATTTCAATTTTTCAAACTTTCCTATGCTTAGTAAGGGGCCGTCAAACTCTAATCCACCGAGATCAGGAGTCACCCTAACCACAGGGATCGGGTCTTCCTCATTTGGATGAGCAATACCCCTTCCATAGTCCCTTAAAAGCAGCCTCTCCTCATTAGTGAGTGTTTTTTTCAAAGTCCTCAGTAGTTTCTCCACTACCCTGATAGAGTGTAGACTGAGGTCCATAGTCACATTTTTTACATTGTCCAGCTCCGGTCCAGCAGAGTTCAGAATGTCTATTAGCTTAAAAAAGCCCTTGAGACAAAGAACGTTTGTAATTTGTGGGCTGATGTTGTGGGACACGTCCAGACGGGATCCATGGATTATTGGCTCACTTGACATCCAGTGTAGAGATGTGTTGTCTTCCAGTCTTTCCTTTTTAAAAAGACTCCATATTTTGAAGATACTAACATAAAAAGGGCTCAGTCCATTAAAATCCAACTTTAACACATTTAAAAGAAATAAAGATTTGTCCATTTCCATTCTGCCCACTGTTCTTAAGATTATCTTAAGATAATCCACTTTTTCCTGGTCAACAGTCTCTGGATGAACCGCATCCTAAAAGCTGCCTTCCAGCTTTCCATATGGATGAAGCCTTGACACCCTTCCTCCTTCGGTAGGAACAGCACACTTTGTGGGACCCAGTGAAGTTTGTCCCAGAAGAAGTCCACAATTACAACCTGAATTTGTTTTATCAGGGCAGGAGGAGGCTCCATGCACATTAGGCGATGCCAAAGTGCAGAAGCAACAAGATTATTAATAATTAAGACCCTGCCCCTATAGGACATTTGCTGTAACAACTATTACCATTTGGCCAAGCGTCCTTCCACTTTCTCTAGAACGCCCTCCCAGTTTTTCTTTGTGCAGGTGTCATTGCCTAAAAACACCCCCAAGTATTTAAAACTGTCATTTTGCCAGGTGAATTCCCCTGGTAGACGAGGTACACCTTTTTTCCACTCCCCCACTAAGAGAGCTTCACTCTTCCCCCAGTTAACATTGGCTGAAGAGATGCCATTAATATCACGAACAACTTGTTCTAAAATAACCACACAGTTTGAATCTTTTATAAAAACAACCACGTCATCCGCATATGCTGCGAGATTAAAAGACGTTTGTGTTTGGTAGTAAAAATCCTTGTATTTTTTTCCGCAATCTTAGCAGCATTGGTTCAATGGAAATGGTGTATAACATTCCTGACAAAGGACATCCTTGTCTCACCCCTCTTACAACTTTAAAAGGGGAGCTTAATCCACCGTTAACTTTCAAGCTTGGTTAAAGTGAATGACATGCTCCATGAGCTCTCGAAGTTGAACAGCTAGTGCTTTAGCCAGAATCTTGTAGTCGGTGGACAGCAAAGATACAGGTCTCCAATTTTTTATGTAGCGTAGGTCACCTTTCTTTGGCAACAGGGTAAGAGGCTCTTCTGCAACTCTGTGGCAGCACACCGCTGTTCAAGCTTTCATTGCACACAGCCAACAGGTCCTCCCCTAAGACATCCCAAAACGCCTTATAAAACCCAATGGGGAGACCGTCAATCTCTGGGGCTTGTCTATTCTCCATGCTTATCAGAGCAGCACCCAGTTCCTGTACAGACAGAGGGATCTCAAGCTGTTCATTCAGATCATCAGCCACCTTGGGTAGGTTATGATGAAACACCTTTACCACTTCTGGGTCATCCCTGTACTCACAGCTGTAGAGCGACTTATAGAACCTGGCTGCACAATGACAGATCACAACTGTTTCTTTCTGTTCTTGACCTGATTCAGAGAATAAGGAATGGATCGTTTTACTTTGGCCTCTCTTTTTTTTCCAAATTAAAGAAATATTTGGATGGAGCATCCATTCTTTCAGCGCTTTAAAAGTGTGAACGGACCAAAGATCCTTGTGCTTTATAACCCACCGGGTCTTCCAGCATGGTTTTTTTTTAGACCTGAGAGACTGAAAGAGCTCTCTATTTCCTGTGGAGGCTATTAAGTTCTGCAGCTCCACCAATTCAATCTCTAGATCTCTGATTGACCTTGCTATGTCTCAATGACATTAACATTGTATTGGCATTAACAGTGTATTGTTTAATTTGTACCTTTCCATAATCCCACCATTGTTGTACAGTATTAAAATCACTTTTCTGTGATTTAAATCTTTCCCAAAAAAACCCCCACAAAAACATCTTTAAAGTGTTTATCATTTAAAAGTGAGGTGTTAAAATGCCAATAAGCACTTTTTGGTTTTACATTTCCCACCAAAGCAGAGCATAGAACTGAGAGTGGTCAGAGAACCCGACTCTAAATTCGCCACAGGTTCATGTTTTGTAAAAAAAAACGGTAGCAGAGTAAAATAAACCAAAGCCTACTGTGCATCTTTCTCATCCTTCAGATTGTTTTTGAACTTTTGTAACCATACTTTGAGTCTGTATATTTCTGGTTTCGAGAATGAACCTTCTCCTTTATCTCTCATTAAAAGCTTAACAGATTCAGCAAAGAGTTCACCATCTGGGAAGTATTTTTCCAGTTTTACTCCATTCATATGTTTTGTTTTCTGTAAAAAAAAATCCCTGATTCTATCAAGAGAATAAGCACTTTGTAACTATGCTCTTTTTTGACTCCAAGGTAAAACGGAGCTGGAGCCGTCTGACTCGCTCTCCACACACGACTCCTTACTCGCATCAGTGTCGTCTGCAGAGCTCACAACCTCATCGCGGATGCTTTTTTAATCTGGTCAGCCCTACCCTTAGGTTTCTGCTTTAATTTCCTTTTTCCCCCTGTAACCTTCAGCTCCAGATCTCCCCCATTTTCTTCTTCTATCTCGTTTTCACTCTGTCGGTGCTGTTCAGGAACAGGACCACGGCACTATTCATTCTCGAGGCTCAGATTATATTTTCATGCCCCACCTCATTCCCAACTGCGAGGACACACTCCTCAACCCAGCACTCAGCGGCAGAAACCCCGATTTTAACCCCATGCTTCTGTGTTAGCTGCTCCATTTTAGGTATGCGACCGGCAAAAGCTGATCAACGCCGTGAGCTTTTACCCCACTAAAGCTGCTTATATGTGTCCCAAAGGAAAACAAACAATGAAAAGAAAAAAAAGATAGATAGATAGATAGATAGATAGTAAGTTTCGCTCACAAACAGCTCTTCACCACGCTCCACGCACTCATTCCAGACACTCACTCCACACATGCGCATGAGAGAGAGAGAGAGAGAGAGAGAGAGAGAGAGAGACTAAAACCCAGCGCCCCTCAGTCCCATCACTACAAAGCCCTACAATGCCAAGAACTGAGCAGAGTGAAGAGTCCCATCACCCAGCTGGTCCTGAACCTCAGCTCCACAACTAATACAGGAACACATCAGGAACAGCTGGACACTAGACCAATCAGACCTCAACACATTATAACACAACACACACACAACTACATCACACACTGGAACACACAAACACAAGCACAA
>JAQMYM010000021.1:1134056-1146596 GCA_030014255.1 Parauchenoglanis ngamensis
TGTGTGTGTGTGTGTGTGTGTGTGTGTGTGTGTGTGTGTGTGTGTGTGTGTGTGTGTGTGTGTGTGTGTGTGAATTAGAGAGAGAGACACTTGAAGCAGCCTGGAGTGCAGTGCTGAAGTGTTCAGCCCATTCTGTAGAGCAGAAGTGCAGCGTCGCACCATTATTCTCCAATTACCTGCATTAGAAGCTCCGGTCCCTCAAGAGCCGAGGATTGTGGGTAATTTCATCAGGGGAAACAGATCAGGAAATAAACACTGCTTTTGGGAACTGAAATACACAAGAATATGGATCAGGTGGTGGATACAGTTTGTGTGTGTGTGTGTGTGTGCGTCCGTGCGCGTGCGTGCATGTGTATGTGTGTGTGTGTTCCTCCTTATGCTTAAAGGTTCATTTTCTATTTTTCACAAAAATGAAAGTCAGTATGCAGTTTAGTTTGTCATCAAACTCTCTTCTGGCAGGAAAATATTAAGAAATAAAAGAGAGAGAGAGCGATTTACTTCATTCTGATTTAGATCATTTATAAACTGGATATGAACAGATTTATTCATAAATCGTTAGTATGAGTGTTTACTGCAGAAATCTGGTATTCATGAAAACCCCCGTACAATTTGGAAAACCGTTTATATCCCACTCGTGCTCCTGAATGTCCTGAGGTTTAGACGTAAGAAAACTAACTAATGTAAACCTCCACATCATCGACATTAAATCATACAATCTGAACTTTTAGAATAGTGAATGAGCTGTTACTATAGGAACGATAACGTATTCCAACAGGTGCATTAATATAAACCTGTGATTTGCAGCTTCCTGTCTGTCTTTCTCAGTCCTTCTCAATATTGAGCTGTGGTTTAGTCTGCTCCTGATTGTGATCACCTTTTATCTGGCTTTCTAACGTCGCCTCTTTTCAAACCCAATGCCACGATAAATCATTATCAGTTTGGTTTAACATGAGTTATGAGGTTGTATTTTGTTACATTCAATATTAATGAAATTGTAAGAAATGGTATGAAGGTTAACCCTACTGCTTGACCCTAATGAATTTGTAAATGTGAGACAATCGCTCCATCCGTCTTTCTCCAGCAGGTTTGTCACGTTGTTCTCTGGTTGAACATTGCACTATATTAGAGACACCCAGGATTGAACGGCTGTGTAATGATGGTGTGTGTAAATCCTTCAGGGTTTGAGCTAGATTGTGGAATGCAGTACTGATAAGTGTGTGTGTGTGTGTGTGTGTGTTGTACTGAGCTGTCCAGGCCATGCGTGTGATGGGGTTTGCATTGATCTCTCTGCGGTCATCTCTCCATACTGAGCAGCACCATTCCTCTCTTCCTCCTCCACTCTATCTCTCTCTCCTCCACACATCATCCCTCAGCCACCCACCACCACAAACACCCCTCTCTCTTTCTCTCTCTCGCTCTCTCTCTTTCTCTATCTCTCTTTCTTTCTCATATCCTCTCTCTGTCACTCTTCATCCAACAGGAACGGGAGGAAGACAGGATGAACTTTTCCTCCTCTCGCACAGTTACGGCTCCTGTTGCACTGACCAGGCCACACAAGCCCACTGAATAATGAGGGGGAGCAAGAGGGCATGGGAAAGAGAGAGGGAATAAGGGAGTGCTGGAAGAGAGAAATAATTGGCGTCAAAGGTCACATAGTCACTAAATTCTCCCTCTTTGCTCACTCTTTTCAGTTTTCTTTTCTTCTCTTGCCAAATAATCACAGCATGCAACCTTCACGCAGGAGAAAGATTGTAGGATGGGATGTGTCCATTCTCTGTTGTTCATATTATGAGTGTGAGGCTGAGAGGCTTGACATGGGTCCAGGTGCACTCATCTGGTTCCTATTCTCCAGAAATTCTGCATCATGGCCAAACATCCCAGCAGAGCTCAAAGACACAGAAGCAGCGTTAAACCCTTCATGCACTGGTTCTGCTGGGGCTGACCTGGGGCTTCCGACTTCTTGGGCTTATAAAAAGTCTCAGGTTGTTCTGGGTCTAAGACCCCGCTTACACTTGGTATTAAAATGCATCTCGGGCAATCTGATCAGAACTGGACAGTGCTAAATACAAGTGTAAACGACCTCCAAGACACATTCAAGACACATTCGCTCAAGCCACTTGCTGAGGTGGTCTGGGTCGCATTTAACCACACACCACAAAATTTAAACAAAAGCGGTCAGCTGGACACTTCGGAGACGCATGTTAAACACAGGTGTAAATGGCGAGGTGTCTTGGCAGGCTATTTGTGACCTGAATGCTCAAGACGCATTTTAAAACCAAGTGTAAACATGGCCTAAGTAAGCTTTTTGGGTCTGGTCAGGCTTTTCAGGTTCTGGTTTGGCTGTTTGTGTCCTTATTCTACTGTTCTGTACCTGGTTAAGACATTTTCATGCTGATTTGACTGTTCCAGACTTCATCTCGTCTGCCCTGTTCTTAGGCTGGATTGACTACTGTTGACCCCAGCTATTTGAGGATGCTGTTTAATTGTTTTGAGCTGATTTGGATGTTTTATTTGGAACCTTTTGGGCTTTTCACGAGCATGCAGGGCTGATGAGATATTAGTCTTAATCAAAACTAAACCTTTAAACTGGTCCTTGCAAAGCTGTTCAGCTTGTGTTTGCTTTATTGTGGGTGGTGTTCTGTCTGGTTTGAGTGTCCTTGGCATGATTGTCCATTTGAGTATGTGTTGCAGAATTACTGGAGCTGCTTTGTGCTAAGCACCATGCTTAAGATCTTATCTTAGAATTAAACGGTGGGGACTAATCCCTACAGAGTACTAGTACTAATCCAGGCCTAGCATTCCTACATTTGATTTAAGCTAGAAATGCTCCAGATCATTTGGCAAATGCTCTCACAAAGTCATAGTTTAGATGCTTTTATTGAGCAATCACACATCAGAATATGACAGTTTAGGTCAAGTAAAGGGGCAGGAATGTTAGCGGTCATAGCTTTCTGACAGCTTTTTTTCTTAGCTTATCTTCTTCATATACAGTATATATACTGAACAAGTCCAGCCTGAATGTATTAGAATGGCAAGGCCAGTTCTTTTGTTTTTACTATACACTGAAGACATTTGAGTTTGAGATCAAAAGGTGAATATGAGACAATAGATTCAATTTTCAGTTTTCATTTCCTGATTTTTTCATGTAGATGTGTCAGAAATATTGGAAGATGTGACTGACAGGTGTTTCTTGTTGCCCAGGTGTGCCCAGTTAGATTGATTGTTTAAACAATTAATAGCTCTGAATGTCTACTCTTGGTTTGCGCTCTGTGGTTTTGCTGTGAAGACTGCATTGGCTGTTTAAAACGATATACCAACGTGAGATTGAAGCAAGTGATATTGAAGACGAGAAAAGAGGGAAAATTGATCAGAGCCATTGGACAAGCACTGGGCATGACCAATAAAACAATTTAGAATGTCCTGAAAAAGAACATAACTACTGGTGTACTAACTACCAGACACCAAACAGGTTGGCTGAGGAAAACAAGCAGCTGATGACAAAAACACTGCGAGAGCAGTGAAGAAAAACCCTAAAACAACAGTCAGTGACATCACCAATCACCTCCTCGGGGCAGGGTGAAAGAACACAAGAGCAGGAGTATAAGGGCCATAACACAAGATGCAAACCACTCATCAGCAGTAACAATCAGGAGGCCAGATTGGAAACTGCAAAGAAACACAGAGAAATACGGAACCACGATTAACTTCTACCACAAGTGATGGAAGTGCCAAAGTGTGGAGAAAGAAAGGATCTGCTCACGATCCAAAACATATCCATGTCCATGGGTTAAACACAGTGGAAGTAGTATCACGGCTTGGGCTTGCATGGCTGCTTCTGGAACGTTCTCACTAGTCTTTATTGGGACTCATGATGGTAGCAGAAGAATGAATTAAGAAGAGTACTGAAACATTCTGTCTGCTAATTTATGGAGAAATGCATCCAATCTAAATGGGAGGAATTTTATCATGCAGCAAGACAACGACCCCAAACACACTGCAACACAACAAAGGACTTCATCAGGGGGAAAGTGGAAGGTTTTAGACTGGCCAAGTCAATCAGCAGACCTTAACCCAACTGAGCAGCATTCTACCTCCTGAAGAGGAGACTGAAGGGAGAAAACAAGCAACAACTGAAAGAATTTGCAGTACAGTTTACATTTACATAATTTGGCAGATGCCCTTATCCAGGGCAACTTACATGCATCTTATTATTACTTTATACAAGTGAGCAGTGAAGGTTAAGGGCCCAGCAGTGGCAGCTTGGCGGTGCTGGGATTTGAACTCATGACTTTCCGATCGCTAGTCCAACGTCTTAACCACTGAGCTACCACAGACCCCACAGTTCTAACAGTTTGATGTTAATGTGTCACTGACTCTCAGTATGCAACCATACATTAAGTGTTATTGATGTTGAGACAATGTCTGTTGTTAAAAAGCGCTATACAAATAAAATTGAATTAACTTTAATTGAATTTACTTTAATTGACTATCTGTTCCTATACTTATGCTCACCGAAAAATTGTGTGGTCTGCCACCAACGGTGCCATATGTTGTGTAACACATCAACATGTACATATCAGGAAAGGTACACTTCTCATCCATCCATCCATCCATCCATCCATCTCAGCAATAGCACTGCTCCACTTATTCCCTCCCCTATAAGCACTAATGCCGTAATGTGCTTTTACTGCTTCATCAGTGTCTCTCAGAGGGTAAATATGTCAGAGAAGACTCTGATTTAGACCGCGCTGCAAATGGAGCTCCAAACAGAAGCTCATACTCATAAATATCTGACATTATTTCTACAGTGCCACAAAGCTGTAAAATATGATTGGGTTAATGTCATTTAGAATTAAACTATTAACCTGGACACATGACATTTAATAGCGCTATGGAAAGGGAAAAAGCACTGGCCACATTCACATGTCTAATGAGTCCTAATGGCTTTGGATTTGCAGTTCATAGCAGGCAGAAATGGTACTATATGTGTTTGAAAGCTTTGTGACGATGATAATCTAGTTTAGTTGGACAGCTTTCAATATCATAGTGACCTCCAAAAATGTTTTTCATATTGTTATTGTAATCCAGCCAAAGGGCAGTCTTTGGGTAGAATTTGCTAACAAGATAGCTGCACTCAGAGGTGTCCTCTTTTAGCCAAAGTCCTGGCGTCTGTGCTATTGGGAGCGTTGCACTTTGGTTATACAGTACATGCATTTTTAGCCTGATCTGTACAAGTTTGGCTGGGCATCACTGAAAACATCTTTTGCTAATTTGCATCACGATCCTTTAGCTTCTGTGTCAATCCATGTACATTATTCAGCATCTGTGGCTTTGATTCAAATAATGGTATTGATTTCTGTGGTGCAGAAATGGCTGAAGCAGAAGTGTTGAGAGGAAAATACCATGGGTTTGTGGGTATGTGGAAAAAGAATCAGTTGTTTCACACATTTGTTAGAATCATTAGTGGTGTATTGTGGTAGTGTAGTCTACAGCTAGCCCAACATCTTTACAACTTAATCTGTTTCTATAAACATTCCTACATTTACTTCTTTGACCAATCATTTTTTCTTCTTGTGAAGACTTTCCTTCTTTCTTTCTGATACTGATTTTGTCCTAATTTCATTGTGTTTTCTTTTTTCTTTCTATCTGTCTCAGTATCCATTCTTGCTTTCTCTCCTCCTCGTTCTTTCTTCCCTTCTTTCTTTCTTTCTTTCTTTTTCTCCTTGTTATTTCTTTTTTCCTTTCTATAGACTGCTCACTCCTTTTGGGCAACACCCATTATGCTCCCACTCTCTCATACTCCATCCTTTCATCCTCTCTTCATTTCTCTTCTTCCTGAAGTGCCCTTGAGCTCTTGCACAGGCATTGTATAAATGAAACTGATTATAGTAATGATGATAATTAATGAGGGTTTTTACAGCAGGAGTCAGGACAGTCTGCTAGATGTTGTACACAGATCATGTTTTGAGCTGATCACAGCTACATTTTCTCCTTCCTGACCCATTTGATCCGTGATCCGTGGCTCCAGATTCGATCGTGTGTAACTACATTACCACAGCATGAATGTCGAGTTTATTCAGAAGCAGCGAACCAGGCGCTCAGCCGATAACCACTTTTTTTGTTCGTCCCATTAAAGTGGAACCATTCCCAATTATGTTTCACTTTCCTAGTTGTCTGGTCTTAATGAAGACGAAAAGCTCTGGTACACCGTTTCCACTTAATTAGGCCCTATTTACCGGAGGTGTGAGTGAAGAAAAGGAGTTAATACGCTCTCTTTCTTTCCCTTTCTCATCCTCCCCTTCATGGTTCTCACTCCGATTCACAATCGTAATGACTCTCCTCCCTCACTTATCACACACACACACACACTGCGGCGTTTGATTCATTAACACGTCTGAGTGGAGCATGCCGGAGAGTGAGCGTGGGCCAGATCGATGTGGCTCGGCCCCCGAATCTGTTCTTTATCATCTTAATATGATTCTCATTGACGAAACGCTTTCTCAAAATGCCATGCAGGCCACACTTTTACATATTTCCCCCTTTACGGCACACGACTCCCACCCACATCTCACTCACACACACACACACACACACACACACACAGGAAGAGAGAGAAGAATGAGAGCGTGAAGAGAAGAAACTGAAAACAAAAGAATAAGAGACTGATAGAGAAAGGGAAGAAATTCCTCCACAAATCACTTTTCTTTCTTTCTTTCTTTCTTTCTTTCATGCTCACACTCACTATCTTCTGCATGATCAGAGTTTTCTTCTTTTCATTCTTTATCTCTCTCTATTCCAGTTTAATTTTCTCTCAGCATCTGCTGCATTTAAAGATAGAGGTGCGAGCACCAGAGCTGTATTTTCTGGGAGTGTGTGTATGGTAAATGGCTATTAAAAGGTTAATCAGCTTCTGACAGTGGAGAGGCAAAGAGATTAACCATGCTTAAGGTTCAGATGAAAGTTCAGCAAATAAACCACTTCATCATGTCTGTAATTTGGTCTCAAGCATGAGAAAGCTCTATAGATCATCTCCAACACCATGAGCTTCATAATCCCACACTCTCCTTTAGCTCCTACTGGTTTGTTGCAAGTGTTGCACAGTATAACTATAATACATATACACTATAGCATATAAAATTCAACAAAATGAGTGAATAATGTCAACTAATATATACCTCACAGCAGCACATTACACGTCTACTTTACACGTTCCTTTCAGCACTGCAAATGTACTTCACACAAACTTTACAGCAGCTCACTGCACATCTACTTTGCACATATTCTTTACACATTTCATTTACACATGCTTCACAGGAGCACACTAAACATTTAATTTACACATACTTAACAGTGTCACACTAAACATCTACTTTGCACATACTTTACATCAGCACATTACACATCTACTTTACACATTGTTTACAGCAACACTTTATACATCTACTTTACACATACTTTACAGCAACACTTTATGCATCTACTTTACACATTGTTTACAGCAACATTTTACACACTTACTTTACACATACTTTACAGCAGCATATTAAACATGTCCCGTTCACATACTTTATAGCTGGACAAATTACACCTCTACTTCACACTTATTTTACAGCAACACATTTTACATCTACTTTACACATACTGTGCTTACTTGTGAACATGTGTATACAAAACACTCATGCCGTACTTTAATCAATGGATAATTTTAATAGCTAGTCTGCGTAATGAAATATGGCCACGCACTACCTGGTGCAAACACTGCAATAAATCTTACAGTCCTGTGCTGACGTGCTGCCTAATGCACATGAATCACAGCAGTGAGTCCTGAGAAATGACAGCTATTACACTAATGAATGGCCTGATTAATACAGGACATTAAAGAAAGGGATATCTGAGGCATGAGACACCCACAGCTAAGGCACGTGGTTTCTATACACACACACACACACACACACACACACACACACACACACACACACACACACAATTGTATTCCACAATTTTGAGCTGCAATTTGTTTGTGCACATTCCCAATTTGTCTATTTTAGTCAATGTGCAGTGTTATAACAAATTACACATATTGTATACTATACACAAATTTTATAGCAGCATATTATATGTTTACTTTACACATGATTTACACATATTTTACAGCAGCAGAATACAACTTGACATTACAATCTTTATAGCAGCATATTACACACACTTGTTTTACATATTTACCTACTTTGCATCTTTACAGCAGCACAATAAACATCTACTTTACATAAACTTTACAGTAGCATATTTTGCATCTACTTCAAAAGCACTGTACAGGATCACACTACAAATCTATTTTACACATTCTTTACAGCAGCACAAAACACTTTACACCTACATTTACAGTAGCTTGTTATGCATCTACATAAACATACTTTATAGTAGCACACTACAGATCCACTTAACACATACTTTACATCACTATACACATTTACGGTTTTTATTATTCACAGATTTAAATATTTATTTTACACTTTTTTTATACACCAGACATTCCGCCTCCATGCCAGCAGAGGTCACCACTTCCTGAACACTAACTAACACATACAAGCTTCTTCACCTGCGCTACTTCCTGTTTACCAATTATGTCAATCAAGTCAAATGGTAGTTTTCTTCACCCATGCTGTGTTCTATAGCTACTCTTTGGGTTTGATCTTTGTCTGAGCTGTAAATGAATGTCTGTGTTTAACCATTGCCTGTTCAAACTGATTTTGGGTTGCTTGTTGGGTTTTAGTATTAAACCCCCAGCAGCACATGGACTGGCACATATCTTCTGAGTCCTATTCATTACAGAGAGTAATTGACGGCAGGCTTCACCACAATAACATCATTAAAATGGTAAATACCTTTCTGACTCTTAGGTTATGACATGGACCCCAGTATAAGAAACGTGTTTACGAGATAGCACAGCTGCATTTCATCGCAGCACTGCACACATGTGGATTCTTTGTTTCTTTCACATGCTTAATTTTTAGTGTCTCAGCAATTAGTGAGTCTCCAGTCAGTCCAAGAGAAGCAGCAGTTTTTAATTACTTTTGATGAATGACTAATTGCTTATGCCGTGAACCCCGATGCTCTCAGTACACACTTCATTACAGCTGCTGTGTGTCCACAGGGATGGAATCAATACACACACACACACACACACACACATAGCTTTAGAGTCTGGGTGTGTGCCAGAAAGTATAAATGTTCATAAACATAGCTCAGCAGACACATGTGTGTGCACGCACACACACACACACACACACACACCCACACCCACACACAGGTGCATCGAAGTCTCGTTCTATGCGAAATCATCTGATTTATATAAATTTATCATGTTTAGCCAGACTATATACAGAGAGTCAGCCAACAAAATGTATACACACTTCAGGAACACGTCTACACATAAATGTCTGGAAGCGAACGGCCGCCACTTTGAGCACCTCTTGTAATTGTAGAGGCCAACGGTAACTTGTATTAATCTTGTGATGTCTGAATAAATTTAGTATTAAAATATTTATACAATTTTTTTCTGAAGTGTGTATACATTTTTTTGGCTGACTCTGTATATAGCCACATCATATTATATGTATTAGAAGTACACACAGAGATGGGAGTGGGAGAGGGAGAGAGAGGCATGTCCTGGAGTGGGACAGATGGGTGTGTCAGAGTTGGACAATTCACACACACACACACACACACACACACACACACACACACACACACACACACACACACACACACACACACACACACACTTACTTTCAGCATGACATTTGGAGCCTGTATCACTGTGCTTAAAAATAGTTAGATATTTTCTCAGAAATCTTAGCAACACTGGGCATGAGGCAGGAGCACACCCTGGATGGAATGCTTGTCCATAACAGGCATGCTAATTAAAATACTTTTATTAAATTTCATAGGCAACTTAGACTTTGATGTAAGCTAAACTTTACACTTCGTTACAGAGTGTTAATATGCTAATCACACTTACCCACATCCCTCCAGTCTCATCTTTATTTCATGTCTCTGTATTTCTAGCAGTACATGACAGTCAGTTTCTCCTTCATCTTGTCCAGAGCTGATATAATTGAGAGGAATCAAGAATAAAGATAACATTTTACAGTGTGTAAAGATTTCTGTATGGTAGTTGTCGCATCATTGCATGCCGTATTTTTAGTGCTAAATTTCATTGGGTTTGCACAGCCAAGTCACATCCATAAGGTTTTACGGGATAAGTTTATGCTTCACAATGTTGATACGTAAGTATCCAATGTTTCTGTGCAAAGCGTATTTATTTCAATGTAAAGTGTGATGAACAAATCGTGCCCTCTTGTTACTTTGGACAATATGAGTCTAAGTGTCTCGACTATAATGCTGGAACCTCCCTACTGCAATGTTAGGCCCCGCCCACATTCAGTCTACTTTATATATGGCATTTTATATTACTGCAATATAATGACTGTGTGTGTCTGTGTGTGTGAGTAAGTGAGCGAGTGTGAGTGTGAATGTGTGAGACAGGCCTGTAGTAGTATGTGTACACCTACAGATGCGTGTGCTCATTTGTAGAATAGGGAATCTTATCTGAAGGTCATTTTAATAATTTTTGCTCTCTCTCTACTGTGTGTGTGTGTGTGTGTGTATTACAGGACCAAGAGCAGTGTGTTTCTGTGTGTGAGATAGAGTGTGTGGAAACAGTGAGTGACTCTTCACTGGATTGGCCTGCTGTACATGGAGACTCCCATCTGGCCAGGTCAGTCACTCTGTGTGTTTGTGTGTGTGTGTGTGTGTGTGTGTGTGTGAGTGTGAGTGTGTGTGAGTGTGTGTGAGTGTGTGTGAGAGAGAGAGAGAGACCAAAGAGAGACAAAAAGACAGACAGACAGTTGATTGATGCTTTTATAAAGAAGTCTGTGTGTATGTGTGTGTGTGTGTGTGTGTGTGTGTGTGTGTGTGTGTGTGAGAGAGAGAGAGAGAGAGAAATAGAGAGAGAGAGACCAAAGAGAGACAAAAAGACAGACAGACAAAAGTACAGACAGACAGTTGATTGATGCTTTTATAAAGAAGTCTGTGTGTATGTGTGTGAGAGTGTGTATGTGTGTGTGAGAGCGAGAGAGAGAGCAAAGTTAATGTTGCATGTTTTCTCTAAGATTGATGGATCTCTGCAGTTGCACATTAAGGAGAGGAATATGCTTACTCCCCTAAGACCATCTTTCTTTCCTTCTGTCTCTTTCTTTCTAACTTACACCCACACACACACACACCAGACAATCTACTACTACTACATACACCACAGGGTTATGCTGATGTTCTCTACTATTACACACATTGTGGCTATGCAGATGACTTACTACTACAACACACACTGTACATCATGGTTTATGGGGGTGACCCACTACACACCCATCAGGTTTATGGGGATGATCCACTACACACTCATCAGGTTTATGGGGATGATCCACTACACACACATCAGGTTTATGGGGGTGATCCACTACACACAGCAGGTTTATGGGGGTGATCCACTACACACATCTGGTTTATGGGGTGATCCACTACACACGCATCAGGTTTATGGGGGTGAACCACTACACACACACAAGGTTTATAAGGGGTGATCCACTACACACATTAGGTATATAAGGGGTGATCCACTACACACAGCAGGTTATGGGGTGATCCACTACGCACGCATCACATTTATGGGGTGATCCACTACACACACATGAGGTTTATGGAGATGATCCACTACACACAGCAGGTTTATGGGGGTGATCCACTATGCACACATCAGGCTTATGGGGTGATCCACTACACACACATCGGGTTTATGGGGATGATCAACTACACAAACAGCAGGTTTATGGGGTGATCTACTACACACAGCATGTTTATGGGGGTGATCCACTACACACATTAGGTTTATGGGGGTGATCCACTACGCACAGCAGGATTATGGGGTGATCCATTACACACAGAAGGTTTATGGGAGTGATCCACTATGCACAGCAGATTTATGGGGGTGATCCACAACACACATCAGGTTTATGGGGGTGATCCACTGCAAACAACAGGCTTATGGGGGTGATCCACTACACACACACACACCAGGTTTATGGGGATGATCCACTATGCACACTGATTTAAAAAAAATCAGCGAAAAAGCAACAACAGCAAGCCTTAAGATATTTTATTAACAAGCTTCTTTTCACTTGGTTATAACCTTACACTCAGGAGAGCTCAGCCTGAAGAGAATGCCATCGACTTCACAGATACAGGATCTCAGATGATCCTCTTATTTAAGGATGGTAAAATGTGATTGTATTTAATGTCTCTCTGCTCTTTGAAGAAGCAACATGGAACTCTTTCCCTCTATTTATTACACTGGGTTACAAAAAAATTTTTTTGTGAGTTGTCTAATATATTTCTGCTGATTTAGCATATTTCTGGCCCACAGAACACGAATATGGCATCAGTTTTTGTAGATCAGGTCAGGTTTTTCAGCTAAGTTGATTT
>JAQMYM010000021.1:1151696-1163609 GCA_030014255.1 Parauchenoglanis ngamensis
AAGGCCACAATCTTTGCCTTTAAGATATGATCAAGGCTATGCACTTGGACCAAGATAAAAACAACAAAAACAAACACACAAACCAGACAAAGACAGAGTTCAGTCTGTGTTTGTGCAGGTACTTACATCTTGTGGAACTTGGATATAGGCAAAGGAGTACTCTGTGGCCTGTGCAGGCAGGGAACGGGTACCAAAGGCAGAAGGAAGAGCTGCTAGACGTACAGAAGACAATATCTCTCTCTATAGAAGGACACACACACACAGAGGCTCTATTTATTAACCATTATACCATAGCCTTCAACAGGCAAAAAGAGTCATTAATCTGAAGAGGGGTGGAGCGAGGAGCTCCAGCTTTACTGCTTTCACCCCATTAGGTACAAGCCATTAGTCAAACCTGTTTATATATATATATATATATATATATATATATATGTTTGACACTTTGGCATTGTTACAACTATAAACCTGGATTTAAATGAAATTAAAATAAGTTACATTAAATGTGAATTTACCTCCCACTGACAAACACACTCACAGTTCATCATTACTCACATTGCCATAGTCTATGTAGAACACGTGAACCTTTCCTGCAGATTCAACCCTCTCAACTCGAGCTCTGTACCTAGAGAGTGACACACATGGGGAAAAGTGTGGTCATGAGAGGGACCCAGACAGGGTGTGGGGGGGGGGCGGATTGGGTGTATGGAGAATTCAAACCTAGTAAAGGATAAATGTACTTGTGCAGCCATCTCTGAGCACGCATGACTGGAGGGCGATATCTGAGAGCCTGTCTCTGAATGTGGACAAAACCAAAGAGATGATTGTTGACTTCAGAAGAGCACGGAGCGTCCACTCTCCACTCAACATTGAAGGATCCTCTGAGGAAATAGTAAAGAGCACCACATTCCTTGGTGTTCACCTGGTGGAGAACCTCTCCTGGTCCCTCAACACCAGCTCCATAGCCAAGAAACCAGCAGCGTCTCCACTTCCTACGAAGGCTGAGGAAAGCCCATCTCCCACCACCCATCCTCACCATCTTCTATAGAGGGACTATTGACAGCATTCTGAGCAGCTGCATCACTGTCTGGTATGAAAACTGTAGCGTATCGGACCACAAGATCCTACAGCGGATAGTGAGAACAGCTGAGATCATCATCTGAGTCTCTCTTCCCTCCATCACAGACATTCACCACACACGCTGCAGCCGCAAAGCCACCAGAATTGTGGACGACCCCACACACCCCTCACACACACTCTTCACCCTCCTGCCATCTGGCAAAAGGTACCGAAGCATTCGGGAACTCACTGCCAGACTCTGTAATAGTTTCTTCCCCCAAGCCATCAGATTTGTGAACACTCAGGGACTGGACTGACCCACACACACACACATACACAAAAATGTACATTCATCTACCTCTATAATTTTGCACATTTTGCACCTCTACAATTTTGATCATCTACCTCTACAATTTTGAACATTACTTTTGGATTATCGCTGCACTGTCTTGTCTTGTGATGTCCACACTGTCTAGTGACAGTGTTTTGTCTTGTCTCGTTATGTTTGCAGTGTTTGCAGTGTTTGCACATCTGCACACTTGCACTTTGTTGTTTTTGCCATGTTTGCACACATGCACTTTATGTTGTCTTCTGTTGCACACGTGCACCTTTTGTACTTGTACTGTGTTGCCTTATATGTAGCACCTTGGTCCTGGAGAAACGTTGTCTCATTTCACTGTACACTGTACCACATGTATATGGTTGAAATGACAGTAAAAGCCACTTGAGACCTGGGAATATAGGATTTTGAGGATAGGGATTTGGAATTATAGGGTCCTGCAGGAATATATGTTCCTGGTAGGATAAGCCCCTTTGGAACCTAGTACCATTGGAAAATAAGGTGCCAGGAGTATAATACCATCAGGGGATCAGGCCCTGGAACCAACGTGTTAGAAATACACAACTCTGAAAGCATAGGACCCTGGAACATGAGACCCTGGAACCTGAGACATGAGGTCCTGGAAATGTAGGGTCTTGAGGACACGAGGTTCTGGGAATATAGGATCCTGAGAAAATAGGGCCCTTATTGTGGAGCATCCTGAGAACATAGACCCTGGGAATAAAGGCCCTGGAAAGATGGAGCCACAAGAATAAAGGGCCTTGGAACTGTTTCATGAGATTCATTTGGCATGGGACAATTGGGCCTTGCAGAAATTGGTACCCAGGAATATAAAACCCTGAGAATATAGGGCCATGGGTAAATGGGACCCTAAGACACAGGACTCAACACAGGGCCCTCAAATTATAGGGTCTGGTGAATATAGGGTCCTGGAGATACAGGGCCTCAGTATGGAGCCCCTGAGACTAGAGACGCTGAAAACATGGAGACCTTGGAAACAGGGAGCCTGACAACAAAGGACTCATGGACCTTAAGAGCTGAAAGTATAAAGCAGTTCTGGGAATAGAAGGCCCTGGGAACATGAGTTATCTAGAAACTTTGTAGGGCCCTGGAATCTGGGAATAAATAACTTAAAGCAAATAATTAAGGCTCATATTTCCCGAGAATGAGACCCTTTGAACACAACACCCTGAGAACATGAGGCGGTTTCCTGGAAAATTCTGAACATGAAAGGCTTTTGCAGTGTATATTGCATCACGGGAATCCCTCAGCTGCCAGGGTTACACTCCATGAAGAATTGATAACAAGCATCACAAAGCCATGTGTGTTCTATCAGTGAAGACGTGTCCTAATGTAACTGCTGTTCTAGTAACAACACTAACTATACATGAATTTCAGCATTAGAACACTGGTTAAGGATCTTTCTTTTCTGAGGTTCTACATTGGTCAGGATGAGCACTTATTTTTGTTTCTGTCCTTTTATATTTTCTCATCAATAATTACTTGCTAGAATGATTTCCAATAAAAACTCTAGCACTAGCATTTGGAACATGTCCTGTAAAGGCTTAAGTCCCTTGCTCTTAATTCCCTCCCCATGCTCCTCTCCAGCACATTAACTCTCTCTCATGATCAGTAATAAGTTCCTCCCGTCACACAGTGCTGTCAGTTAGCAACCGGCGAGTGTCAAGAGGACTCGGTTAATACCCAGAATGCAAAGCAGGGGGCTGAGGTAATTGCTCTGAGAACCGCTCCGATTGCGGCTGATGGATGGAGAGGAAGCAGGCTCTGATTAACAAGCGCCACTTGCTGTTGACACCAGAGGAAATTAAGTATTTAGGCTTAAGAGCTGCATTCGTCACCTTCTGGCGATTCAATGGAGACATTAGTCAAAGAGTTCAGGGTGGAGATGCTACATCTACTGTACGCACACGTGGACTGAATTCTTAATGAGGACCTGCTAATGATGACGCAATCGTGGCTAACTGTTGTGTATGGAAAAAGAAGTTAGCATTTCATTTGTCAACACCTTGTTGAAAGAACGGCCACAAGTGAACTGGGAATGATGTAGTCGATCAGATAAGACATGCACACAGCCGCCATGTTCAGTATTATCAATTCTACATTCTGATCGAAGGCATTGATTAACTTTCTATAACAGCAACTCTATAAATGCTCTAGTTCTAGTAGGTTATTGTTTCTATAGTAACAGCTCATTAACAGGGACAGACACTTTGAATAATTAAAAATTAACTTGATTTTTATTTAGAAAAATTTATAGGTGTTGCTCTGTTGAAGATCTGTTTAAGGTGAAGCTTGTGATAGGAGTCTCTGGTGTAGGCACTTTGGAACAGTCAGAGGTGAAGCTGTCCTGAATTTACAGTAAACTGGGAGTTACAAGGCTCCATATGAGCTACTTCTTATCTACGTTATCCCTGTAGATCCAGTGTGAAATCTCAGAACCAAACTTTAGACATTAAAACTGTTTTGGTGGGAGAATTGTGTACACTTGATTCATTTGAGATTTTGTGTGTGTGTGTGTGTGTGTGTGTGTGTGTGTGTGAGTGTGTGTGTGTGTGTGTGTGTGAAGTTAATCTCTCCCTGAATGACCTTGCCTAGTAATGTGAGCAGCTGTGTGGCCGTTTGGTTCTGCTGTGGTGCTCCACGTTTCCTATCTGGCTGCATTAGCCAAGCCATGCAGTGTGTATGTGTGAGTGTGTGTGTGTGTGTGTGTGTGTGTGTGTGTGTGTCACTGAGTGGCAATGTGTCAGACTCATGCAAGCTGGTCCAGTATCAGTCGATAGCAGCCAATTTAGAAAATCAGCCAAGTTTGCAACAGATCCATTGACCAACATCAGAAATAAAAGATGGATACACGATCTGATGCATTGGGCTATTTGAGAGAGAGAGAGAGAGAGAGAGAGAGAGAGAGAGAGGCCATAGACACTATAGTATGTGTTTTAGAGCCCTAGACTAGACAAGTGACCCTGTGCACTACTTGCAAGGTCCTCATCTCTAACACACTGCGTCAGAATTCAGAAATTGTGTTACATTTCACTTTTCTAGTTACTATGCTAATCAAAGACTTTGTTTGAGTATAAATGTCTTCAAGCACATGCCGGCAAAATCTGACAACATGAACATCAATTAGTCAGAGACGTAAAGCATAACAAACTAAATCAGTTAAATTGGCTAATCAAACATGCTAGCATAGAAATTGTCCATCTAGCTTGTGACATGAGGATTATTTAACTGACTAAGTTAACTAACTTAGTTAAATAATCTTCATGTCACAAGCTAGCGTCATTGGTGCTTTTAACTGTTAATGAGATTTGATAGATTTTACACACTTGCACATGAACAACAGTGGTTCATTTTACAGCACTGAGAGGAAACACTGGCATGATGGCTAAATGACCTCATGCTGCTGCATTAAGGATGATGTCATCAGATATGTAAGTCTGAAATACAGAGAGCTGTGGGAATAAATGGTGAATGGAGACAGAGAGAGAGGTCAGATGAGGAAAGCAAGTAAGCATGGGCATAAAGAGGAAAAGAAAGAGCATAATAAAGAGGATATTAGTGTGTGTAAAAGAGAAGGAGGTGTAATATGGAGTAATAGGTGAATAGACAGAGAGAGAGAAAGAGAGCGAGACAGACAGACAGACCTGACCCTCTCTGTCACACACCAGCGATCTCCACTTTAGCCGTCAATGGAAATCTAATTGGCCAAAAAGCGATCAATGGAAAGTAAATTGGTTTTTCTATGGAAGCAGGCAGGAGCCTCACCATCTGCAGTGATCATCTGCAGCACCGCCATCTTTAACTCCAAGAGAGAGACAGAGAGAGAGAGAGAGAGAGAGAGATAGGGAAAGAGAGACAGACAGGGAGAGAGAGAGAGAGAAAGAGAGAGAGAGAGAGAGAGACAGACAGACAGACGGGGAGAGAGAAAGAGAGAGAGAAGAGAAGCACATACATTTCTTTTTTTTAGATTTTTATTAATGGAAAACAAACAATAAAATATGTCAAATCTTTCAAATTCGATAATATGTAATACTTAGAAATAAAATAATAATAATAATAATAATAATAATAATAATAATAGTCATTATTATTGTTGTTGGTAGTGGTAGTATTTTATTCATTTATTTTATATAATATATTTATTTATTTTAATACATTTACATTCAGTTATATAATGTTATCGTCTTATATTATTTCTATAATTTTATATTTTTTCATTATAAAAATGGAGAGAGAGACTATCTAATTCTGTATTTGCTTAGTGATGTGTGTGTGCGTGTGTTCAGGTGACACTCAGATCCCTGGGATTATCCTGACATGATCCAGCTAATCCACTCCACTCCAGTCCCCTCAGCGCACACACACACACACACACACACACACACACACACACACACACACACACACACACACACACTCTTACTTGAATCCATACCAGCATGTATAAAGCGCAGGTGAAGCACACACTCTACAAACTCTATAAGAACCTTTAACTCGAACCGTATCTTTGCCAGAAGTCGGTGTTCTCAGGGTTCCAGCACACAGTAAGCTGCAGAGGAAGAGGTGGAGTGATGAGAACGCTGTGGCTCCTGCCGCATGCTGCAGTAAGGGTTTCTCTGAAAGCCTCACTGTATAAGAGATTATTTACTTCTTCACCACTTCCCTGTCAAATGTGGCTCCTCTAATTGAAAGGTCCTAATACCAAGTAAATAAGGACCCCTTAACGAAGTTCAACTCATTGCCTCATTCAAATTTATTTCATGTTTTTGTTTTATCTTTGTTGTACTGTAACATTTTACTGATGCTAAAGTTAAAGTTTTTTGCTCACTCAAAATTATTCAAAACAGAAAGAAATACACTGGCTTCCCCTCGGGGATTAGTACGTTATCCAAAATGCAAAAAATTCAGAGTTACTTTACATAGCTACAGGAGTTCCAGTTAGATATTTGTGAATTATATTCATATGCACTGCTTTATATTTATATATCAGCCATAACATTAACATCTCCTGCCTAATATTGTGCAGCTCTCTTTGTGCCACCAAAACAGCTCTGAGCTGCCGAGGCATGAACTCTGAAGCTGTTCTGTGGTATCAGTACATTAGCAGCAGATCCTTTAAGTCCTGTAAGAGGTGGGGCCAGATTTGGGGAATCAGGAGGCCGAGTCCACACCTAAGTTCTTCAAAATGTTCCTGAACAATTCTTGCAGTGCTTCAGTGCTGAGAGACGCCACTGACATTAGGGAATAACACTGCCATGAAGGGGTGCGCTTGGTCTGCAACAATGTTTAGGTAGGTGGCACGTGTCAAAGTAACATCCACATGAACTCCCCAGGTAAGTGACGCGCACACACACACACACACACACACACACACACACACACACACACACACGGCCGTCCATATCATGAAAAAGAAAACGTGATTGTTCTATTCCGTGTTCTTCTATTGCTCCCTGGTCCAGTTCTGATGATCACGTGCCCTTTCTGTGGCTGTTCACTTCCTACTTAATACCCCACCCATTGATAGGTGCCATTGTAATGAGATAATTAATGTTAATCATTTCACCTCTCAGTGGGTTTAATGTTATGGCTGATCGGTGTGTATATAATATTTTTTTTATAATTATATCTGTATATAATATATTATTCAATAATTTAATAAGTGTCATTTAATTTGATGTTTTGCACGAGAGAGAGAGAGAGAGATGTTGTTAATCTTTCTTTTATCAATATTATCAGTGTAATATAATGGTACTGTCTGTTGATGTGGTGTAACTGTGTGTGTGTGTGTGTGCGCGCGCGTGTGTGTGTGTGTCTATGGTGCTCTCCTGACCGAACATTCATCACACTGACACAGTTAAATACTGCAGCAGTCAGCTCCTCCTTAAACACACACACACACATACACACACACACACACACACACACACACACAGGAGGTGGCCTAATTGTTTGTCAGTGACAAACTGACAGAGTGGTGTAGTTTTTTATGTTAGCCCGTGTAAAGGAGGCGTGGCTTCTGTATGTTTTAGTCCACATGAAGGAGGTGTGGCTTCCTCTCGGATGCTAAGTTGGTGTTTTGCAAAGGTGCACGTCAGTCAACGTGGATGTATGTTGAGTAATCGATGCTTGTGAAAATGAAATAAAAATATAATCATCAATTCCTCCATTTTTCAATCCAGAATGAAAAGAGAACACAGTGCACTTATCGGTTCTTGACACACAGCCGGGGTAAAAAGCCTAACTAGAACCTTACAGAGTGCTAATTCCTAGTTCACATCCTGCCTCTTTTGCAATTTAAGGCATGTGGATTGGCTGTGGATCTCTTACAAATTCACTTGAGATGAAAAAATTGAATCGAAACAGAGTTTGAGCGAACATATGGGGCAAGGATCGGCAAAACATGTCCATGTTAGGATAAAAACAGTTTTCCAGGCATTAGCTGTTGTGGAACAGATGTCAGGGAATTCAAAGCTCTCCTACACACACACACACACACACACACACACACGGTGTCAGGATCGATCATGCACAGACAGGCAGGAGTCTAATCTGTGTAATGGAGTTTGGATAATGGGACTGAGGGAGGATGAGGATGAGGAGGAGTGAGTAAACCTTCGCTTTCATCGCTGTCTATTGCATTGTGGGAGCAGTTGTACAAAATGGCATCCTGAAGTCGGAACATTTCTGTTTTCACACAAATGTATAGCTGTTTCTCCATCATATTTCAGTAACCTGAGTCTCTAAAGAGTGCGTTCTTATTGATTGACAGCTGTAGGGATGATAACACGGAGTCAATATCAGGTATCAATAGCACTGCGTGTGAACAGCTTCCTCAGATAGATTTCACATCTCAAACAGCTAAATATGGACATGTCTCCACTTTAAATAGGTAGCACTGATTCAGCCATGAACGTTAGCATTAATACGGCATGGCAGCTTTCCCCTCACTCACTGAGGTCCTCCGTGTATTTTACTACGTGGACATGAATGAAACTCATGCGCACTGCCTGAAGTGTTACTGCGCTGTTCACTAGTTAACGATGTAGAGCCCATGGTAATGCACTACGAATGAATTTTTCATCAATTCTATTCAGTTTTACTTGTAAATTAATCTTTATTTAAAACATTAATAAAAAATACAGCAAAAAAAAAAAAATTAAGATTTGCTTCCCAGTTGCTCAGACAGTGTTCCCAGGTGAAATGGGTTATATTCTTCTTATTAAAGAACAAAAGGTTTTGCTCCTGTTCTTGTACTAGTTTCTGTGAATGAGCTGTTACTATGGAAACGATAACGTATTAGAACGAGCACGTTAAATGAAACCTGTTACTACTGTCAGACCTGCTGCTTTAGGAAACTAATCAACAGCTTTGGACCAATCAGACAGCAGATTTCATGAGCAATACCGCAGTCCTCAGTGGATACTCTGATGTCTTGCGCAAGCAGAAACACTGAAATTTCAGTGTTTATTGAAACCGAACCAGTGAAGAGATGAATCGAGATTGAAGGAAACTTTTCTCTCTGATCAGAACACGAGTTTCAGCTCCTGGTTGGCTGGTCGTGTGTTAGATCCTCTAAACCGAGCATGATGGGAAAGCCTTAACTTTGTCGACTTCGTCGCTGCTGTGCTCGGTGATCACTCACCCGCTAAATTGCTTTATCCGTGAATACTCAAGCAGCCAAGTTTACGTCAATAACCTTCAGAGATGGCTTTTATTGACGGCAGTGCTCCGAGTCGAGTCGTTTGGCTTTGATGTGAGGTCACCGTGCCGTCTGCTTCACTAAACACCCTGAGAAAAGCAGCTCTTCCACGCAGAAGCTTCAAGAATATCACGCTAACCTGACTTTTATTCTCCCTTAACAAGCAGGTTGGTCCAAAAGAAATGAGGAAAAAAAGGGAGAATCTCACAACAATGAGTAAATCATTCTGATTTGAAACCCAGCTTATTTCTGAGCGTTGAAATGTTCCTCGTTCTTGAAACTGAGAAGTGAAAAAGTGGTTTTATTCCAAATCTTAGAGGTTTCATTTACTAAAAAAAGGAAACTGCTATTAATGTGTTTATTAGACATGATGATTATTAAGGAGTTGTAGCATCCTTTAAGACATAATCATCATCATAATAATAATAATAACTTTAAAAAGTAAAATAGAGAAAATAACGCGATAGAAATTCTAAGCAAAATCAAATTACATTAAAAACAGTAAAGTATTTTAAACAAATTGAAAGCCAGATGTCATGTACGTCCCGTCCCCTTCAGTCTGAGTGCTGCAGAGCTGCGTATTTTACTGCGTTTGTTTGCTTAGTAGCCATGTGTATGCAGTTTGTTGGTGTTTCAACAATGTACTCATCTGTGTTATGTTACCAGTGTTTACTGAGGCTTATTATTTAGGCCACATTGTTTTTTTTACTTTGCCTCGTTATTCTTATTCGTGAATCTGGTTCTGTCTTTGATACTGTGCATGTTGATCAGCTGACCTTTTGGCTGGTTTCGACCATGATTTCTGCATAAACTTTTGGAGTTATCATGTTTTCAGTAAATCCCTTAATCTGCGACTGCATCCGTCTCAACCTCCCTGACAAGAAAGAAAGAAAGAAAGAAAGAAAGCTTGCTAAATTTTGGTAATGACAGTGATAAATGAGGACTAACTTGCTTTTATTTAAATTAGTTATGAAGTGCGGAAGCCAGAGTGAAGATGAAGTTCATTTTAAGCAAACTTGCTCTGCTTTTTCTCTCGTCAGCATTTAACCAATAAATAAAACAACTATTAACGCAAAAGTCGACTTAAAGTGACATAATGCGCAGTGATCTTATAGTTTGTGTTTTTCTTCTTTTATGATCTGACTGAAACATTAAAGAGTGAGACTGCCTTCATACACGAGGCAAACACTAAGATAGGAAATCAGTAAATTGTCATTACTTTTATTAAGACTTGAGCACATTGACCTCACGCTGACCTGTGATACTGTGGCTGAGCTGCGTTACTGCACACTGTGCATGTTGTTCATGTAGGGATGTATGGATTAGCGTGTGTTAACCGTGTCTGTGTATCATTTGCTCTGAGGGATGGAACTTACCGGAACCTTCACATGACCAGACTGTAAATACATCCCCTAATACTGTATTACTGTACAACTGCGCACTCTATAACACTACCACTGCATATCAGTGTTCACTCTTTCCTTCTTCCCTTCTTTCTTTCGTTCCTCCTTCTCTCCATGCTGTTTAGTTGAATGAACGCTCCTCAGTACTGGAGTAATGGCTCTTAATGAAATAAAGGTTGTTCCACTTTGTACAAACGACAAGCTGATCAAGCGTGAATGAAGGGTGCTGAGACTTTTTACAGTCCTTCTTTCTGTTTCTGTCTGTGTCTCATGTTCACACACACACACACGCACACAAACACACACACAAACACGGCTGAGCGGAGTGGATCGATAGCTGCGTGTCGAGGCTCTTTACACGACTTCAGCTGCTTTGCTGAGTGGACATAAAGCTGAAATGACAGACTGAGAGATGGTGTGTGTGAGAGAGAGAGAGAGAGAGAGAGAAATAAGGCTGTGTGTACTGTGACAAAAAAGAAATCGAGTCAGAGCTACACTTCTTCACCAGCTGCCTAAATTACAAAGAAATTCAATCCGCCTTCTACACAAAATCTGAAGCTATATGTTCAAAATTCTGTGAAATTGAAGACCAGAAGAAATACAGTATTTATTAAGTGAAGAGAGAGCTGTGCAGTACTCGCTGCTTATTACATATATAATTGTGATAAAAAGAGGCGATATCACTAATGTTAGCTGGCTAGCTTGTTGCTATGCTACTCGCTATTGTCCACTGTTGTTGCTGGGCTGCAAATTCAGTCCAAAATGTTGCTTGAAATTTCAACATTCATTACAATCGAAAAGGAACAATATTCACTCCAGACTCTGACTGTAAAAGTCCGTTTAAACTGGCTTTTCATGAGCTTCCCATGCGCTGACTCAGCTAATAAAATGCACACTTTCATGGAGAAGCCCAGGTTTTTTTCCCACTTCAGATCTCAAATTCTATACTTTTCAAATACTCATCATCCATACTCTTAATTATAAGGACATATTTCTATATTTTACTGCTGTATTTGCTGGCTAAATGTCCATATAAGAGGGATGTTTCAGCACATTATGTTATTACTACATAAATATTAAATGTAAAAATGAAATTAAAAATGTCTTTAAGTAAAAATAATGCCAACATTTTAAATAAATAAACACAACAAAAACTTAAATATACTTTGAAATAAGAAAACGAATTAATTTATTCATCTACTTCAGTTAACACGCATTGCAAATGTTATTAAATATCTAGGATAAAAGTTTACGTAAATGTAGTTGTATTATGCTAATACTATAAATTTTCATCCATAGATAAAAATAATGATTTAAAATGAAATATGATTTGAAACAAGCAAGCAAACAAACAAATAAGAAACATTGACAACCTAGTTTATTTATTAGTG
>JAQMYM010000021.1:1163709-1179386 GCA_030014255.1 Parauchenoglanis ngamensis
AGTGAGAGGGAGAAAGAGGGAGAGAGAGAGAGAGGCAGTGAGAGAGGGAGAAAGAGAGAGAGAGAGAGAGAGGAAGAGAGAGAGGGAGAAAGAGGGAGAGAGTGGGGGAAGTGAAAGAGATAGAGAGAGGGAGAAAGAGGGAGAGAGAGAGAATGAGAGAGAGAGAGAGAGAGAGAGAAAGCGGGAGAGAGAAAGAGAGAGAGAGAGAGAGAGAGAGGGATGTTCTCTGCACCATGGTTCTTTTGCTGTCTCAGCAAAATGCTCTATACTACAGATTTCAATGTCTTTCTCTCTGTCTGTCTCTCTTTCTGTCTTTCTCTCGCTCTCTCTCTCTCTCTCTCTCTCTCTCACACACACACACACACACACACACACTCAGAGTGGTTCATTTGGCAGTGGCAGTGGATTCGTCTGTAGTCAAGATTGTGCCAACATTTCACGCATCACCTGTTTACAGAAGTGCTGAATGCACAAACTGAGACACAAGCACTCCTGCGTACACACACACACACACACACACACACATTAACTAAATGTTAACTACAAGGTTAAATACACATACATAGACATTTCAGCTTCTGATATATGCACTATCAATTATCCAACTCTGTGTGTGTGTGTGTGTGTGTGTGTGTGCACGTGTGTGTACGTGTGTGTGTGTGTGTGTGTGTGCACGTGTGTGTATGTATGTGTGTGTGTGTGTGTGTGTGTGTCTGTGTGTGTTACAGGGATTTTGTCTTTAATGCTTATGTAGAAGTCACTGAGGCATTTATGACATTCTTTAGTTTAATGAACAATCCAGGGCCTTTAAGCAGGCTGCCCCAGTGCATTGTGGGATTGTACCTGCTGAAAAAAGACACAAGGAATAAAACAGTCCATCTCTTGCTGTTATAGTAAAATAATCAGCGGCAGGCAGTTACTGTTACTCCACACAGGTGAACCACCCCTGAACTAACTTTAAAATAAAAACTCACAAAAAGTATTTGTGTTAATGTTTGTACTACAATTGTAGCAACAACTTTGTAGAAAATATTTAAGATTGAAGGCAGTCACTGGGGTTTTGTTGTGGTTTTATGTTGTTAATTATTGTTGTTAAGGTGAACATTTTATGGTGGAAATTCCAAGCATGTTACGATAATCACTGGATATTTGGGTATTTTAGGTTTCAGGAATTTAAGTTGGTCCTTTCAGGGTGGAATTTTGGCTTCACATTCCAGGGAAGTTTATAAGATTAAAAAAAAAAGCTTATGTTACAGAGAAAGCACAAAGCAGAAACTCCTCTTTGCTGAAGATGTCAGAATAACGAAGCTACAGCTTTACCTCCGTTATCTCTGTAACCGTGACTCTGAACCTCCTCCTGTAATTGTTAAATAAATATGTTAATTACACACATCTTTAACCTGTTACTGTGGTGTTCTCTGTACAAGTCCCTGTGAATAAGCTGTTGCTATAGAAACATGTGTGTGCATTAAAATAAACCTGTTGGCTGCTTTCACAGATATTTATACCACAGCATACAGAATGCTGCAGAAGGTTTGCTTTATGTTCGTACAACAGCATGGCTCAGACTGTAGTTCCAGCTGTAACAAGAACGACGGGTTTATATCAACGCTCGTCATCGTTTCTATAGCAGCAGCTCATACACAGGGACTTGCACAGAGGACACGCCACATAAGCTAAAAGTAATAATAAGTGGATTCAGGAAATGTGTTGCTGTTTAACACAGCTATTTGTGTAATCCTTGTTGTGGGGATGTGTTTTTAGGATACATTTATTTACCATTTATTAAAAGAGAGTCGGTTATAAGCTCTTTGTAACAGTCAGAGTTTCTCAGCTTCAAGACAAAGGAGTTTATTGACTGTCAGGACAACATGCGCAATATAATAAGTTAACCACTGACAACTCGCTGTGGTGTGAGCAGCGTGACACACTCCAGGCTGCACCGCTCGCGCGTGGTGCCGTATCACACCCCCACACGTCCGCCGTGTGTTTTTCCACATTTCATCATCACTCTCCGTCCAGTCAGCTGCGCTGTGGTGCGATGTAGGGAACACTGAGCATGTTTAGGATTCGCTCCTCTGCGCGCTTCACGTTATTACGTTATTGTATGGACTGGAAGAGAGGAATTCACCGTAGTGACCGTTTTTGAAGAATGATGGAATATTTCACAAATATAATTTGACCAAATCGTATTACTTTTCCATAATTGATGAAACAAAAACAGCTCTGGCCAGTGTACGAGGGCAGGAAGGCGAAACGCAGCGCGAGAACACGGAGAGACGGAGAGACGGAGAGCGGGAGCAGTCATATTGATTACTCCTAATTAGATTCCTATCAAGTCATGAGGGACTGGCTCATCCCGGCAGCACGTTTTAGAGCGAACAGAAAAAAAAGACACAGATCTACTCGCCAAGAAGTATATGAAGCAGGATAATTTAATTTAAGAAGCCCTCAGAACGAGGGTGGATTTGATTATTCAGATCGTTTCTCCTGACTAATTACGATTTCAGGGTTTTTTCCCCTTTCCCTGCGAGTCGGCCGTTAACTCTCTTAGCAAAGTTAAGTGAGTTTGGACAACTCTGTACAAGACCTGCAGGCAGCGCACGAATCTCACACACCGCTCCGCAGACACGTTCCATATGAGGGCTGGAATGAAACCCAAGAGCACTTCCTGGTGCGTCCGTCGTCATGTTCTGTACACTTTACTGTGATTATATAATGCACAAGTATGGAATGAAATGTAAACACTCAGGCTGAATGTACGCCGTGATGCTCTAATATCGTTAATCGCAAACCCGAGTGATTACTAGTTTATAACCCATCCATAACGTTCTGGGTGGAAATGTGAGACTTTATTTATAAGAACTGAATTTACCGAGGACAAAATTAAAATGAGTTCCGTTTGCACTTAATTTTTTTTTTTTCCGTGAACTACCAAAAAAATGTAACTAGTGAACCAAAATGTATATATATATATATATACAATTTATAAATATATAATTTATATATATATATATATATATATAAATTAAAAATACTAAAGCTATGATATAAAATGATTGATTATTTATTATTATTTACTTATTAACTTACTTACTGTCATTGTTGTGATGTTTATGAATTAAAATGTTACTGCACTGCGATGTGGAAAAAAAAAACTTCAGTTAAAGAAAAAAATATATACTTTTACACTGTTGAGGTGTGAATAAAAAAAAAATATATTTGCCCGAGATAAATTTATACTTTATTGTTTTGTGTAATACAACAAATAAACAAATACACATAAAGTGTATAAAAGAAAATAATAATAATACTAATAATAATAATTACAGTGAAGCTTTTGTGCTTATGTGTGTGTGGATGGTGTGTGATCACTTTCTCACTCTCACGTTCTATTATGTTCTCTTCATCATCTTTTTTCTTTTTTTTATGTCCCGCTGTCATGTCAAGGTAGACAGCCATATTGGCTCTGTGCTATACCGACTCCCGGGAATCTCTCGCAGATGGTCGGGTGTGATCACAGCACGCGTGGCTTGTGTGTCTCTTGAGGCTTTTGACTCTGATGCCATTGTTTCACAGCAGAAAACACATGTACAGGTGCTCTGGAACCAAACACACACCAGGACAGGGTCACAGAGGACAAACAGTGACACAGGACACCACGAACACTACGTGCAGTTTACAGTTTTTACATGGGATTATCATTATGATTGACACTTTGTGATGATGATGGAGTCCAGACTTCCCTTCCAAACAGCTGGAGCGCACACTTTATTTATTAAAAACAATAACATCCGTGTGCAGCAGAGTCGATGAAGCGCAGGATAAAGAGGCAGGTGTAATTACAGCCCAACTCCAAGACGGCTCCGCGAAGCTTCAGACTCGAGGATAAATCAGTGCTGTGGGTTAAAGCAAAGAGTAATAGCACTGAAAATGTTACTATGGATTAAAATACTTGTTAACATTGACCCGCACCAAAAAGGGACAAAAGCGTCAGATAGCAATAAAAGAATATTATGATAGAATAAACGTAAGTGATAAAAGCGTAGAGGTTCAGGTCAGCAGGGATAAGCGGCTCACAGACCACTTAATAGCAGCTTTACCTTCAGTACTACTTTGGTCAGGTTTCCTGAGCCATTACACCAAATCACACCCAAAAACTGGTGTCAAACACTCACATGGGACATGAAACGAGCGCTAATGGCTTTACTATCGAGCCTTCAGATTATCTGAGTCCAGCTCAAACCAAGCCCAGTGTGACTGCACCGTAAACACCACCTCTTCATGCGCAGATCCTGCGCCATTATCATTCATCTCTCTGTCGTCTATATCTCTTTCCTTTCCTTTTACTCTCTCGCTCGCTTTCTCTCGCTCTCTAATTTACTCCCTTCTCTCTTTCCTGCTTTCTCTGTAATTGTGGTTGTAAATCGTCCAGCTCCTGGACCTCCCCGTCCTAAGCCAGACTATTATGCAGGCTTCAGTCTGGAGCTTTCTGATTGCAGCTGTCAGGGAGTGTTGATTCACAGAAGACCATCACCCCCATCCATCCATCCATCCATCCATCCATCCCTTGTATGTTTAAGGATTTAGAACTTGAGTGACGCAAGTGTGGTTTTCAG
Source organism: Parauchenoglanis ngamensis (assembly GCA_030014255.1). Lineage (NCBI taxonomy): Eukaryota > Metazoa > Chordata > Actinopteri > Siluriformes > Auchenoglanididae > Parauchenoglanis > Parauchenoglanis ngamensis. The sequence continues at coordinate 1,168,329 of JAQMYM010000021.1, forward strand.
ATCCCAGTTTTCCAGACGCTCTCACTTCCTGGTTAGCGTGACGGAACACTGGACGTGACCCGGAATGGACTATTTCCATCCAAATGAAGCCAATTCTCATTTCAGGACACTTGGGGATGTGCTGTTATTGGAAAAGAATCAACTTTGCAGTGGTCACAGTAACTCCAAACTACTCGTGAATCCTCAGCGGCTTTATTCAGCAGCTGGGAATCCTCACCATGAGAAGCTAACCCCGTCTGTTAGCTATTGACGTATCGGCTAATAAATGCATCGGTGCCTCCTGCTAGTGTGATTGGTGTAGCACGTCCCTTAATGCACTTTATTGAAGACATCAGTTCTGTTGAACAATGCATGAGGATCACATCTGGATGCACCCAGCTGTGGAAGATACAAAGAGGCGAAAGCTGAAAGTTGTTTGATTTTTCCTCCACGGTTTCAGCCTATAAAATGTTTAGCAGCTTTCATGCCAAAGAGTTTCAGATATTTTTACGCCCTCTTCATTTTCAAATCAAAAATGCATTAGTGCTCCTTACTCACTGCTGCAATGAAGTCTCAAACTTAAACCGCCTTGACATCTGCTATTGTTCAATAAACGTCTTACATATTTTGCCTCACAGTTGAAGATAAATGGTCATCGTTCTGCTAGTGAGCCACAAACAAACAAATCTCCGGCTTGTATTTTTCATGAGATCAGACTTAACTTCCCCGGACATTCTGACGTGAAAGAGTTTATTGGATTTCCTCATGAACACAGTGGAATGAAAAGGTATAACCACTAAGCGCGCCCCATGTCTCGTACACATGATTATGATTTTCAGACTCGTGAGAGAGTGAGGAGAAATATACATCCATAATGTATCTGCTTTTCTTCCTAAAGATGACCAATCAATGAAGGCCATGCATAATTCAGTGCACCATAGGAGGAATGACTAAATTATCATTTCATCTGATCGCTAGGGTCCAATCTATTTGAATTAGCTGACAATGTTATTCATCAGTGCGTGTGTAAATATGCATGGCCTTCTATTTACAGCCCTAAATAAGTCGCTGCTGCAGCTGAAAATGAATTTCGGTGTGAAATATGAATTTTCTCTGAAATAATTCAGCAAGAACAAGCGAGACGAAGGTTAGCGCGTCTGCATCCGAAGACGGAGCGTGCGCGTTCCTGTTCTTGACACCAGTTTCTTAATTACGCGGTGCATCTGCAACATCAGTAAACACGCTGGAAACGAATTTGTGCAATTATTCTTGAGAGGTCAGTAAATCTCAATAATTCACTGTTTACTGATATTTTACAAGATTGGGTTTTAAAAGTAAAAGCTTAATTTTCAGTCATTAAATTACTCTAAATGTACATTTCTGCAAACAATCAAATAAAGGCAGTTAGTGGGTGTGTGGGCCTTATTTCTTTTAACGTGCATACGTTTATTCCTGGTTCTTATACTATAAAACCATGTTGAACTGTAACCATGGCAACAACCATAACACTAACCATTGCAGTAAATACAATGACTGTAATTACACTATTAGAAAATATAGAACCCTTACAATGTCTTTGATTGAACCTTTAAACATTCCATGTAGAATCCTACAGCTGTGCATCCACATCTGTAAGGGTTCAAACGCAGTGATCCACCTAAATATCCAACTCTGTGATCTGACTTGAACACCTGCTGTAAAAAGACAATTTAGTGATGCAGCTTAGCAATCCAGAAACTCGGAGATCCAACTCAAATATCCAGTGTTTTATCACTTTTTATCTTGCCCTTTTCACTCACACTCTGCTGGATGTTTATCACACATTGCATTAAAGAAACATCTGTATGATTTTACAGGTGTGTTACTCTGTTACTGAAGGCGTGGCTCTGTTTAGCGTCAGTGTGGAGTGGATTATGTTAGTAGCCATGATCCACAGTAGCTGGCAGTGTAGCGTCTCCTCCATCCTGCTACAGGCTGCAGGTTCCTTAATCACTGTATTGAGTTGAAGTGCTGCTGATGCTAATGTTACTGCTATTGCCATAGGGCTTAACTGCGCATGGCTGATCCTCTGTTTTTACTTTTATAGCTTAGCCATGGGAGGTGTGCTGAAGGCATCTGCAGTGCGGCGTGCATGCGCGCGCGCGCATGTGTGTGTATGTGTGTGTGTGTGTGTGTGTGTGTGTGTGTGTGTGTGTGTGAAGTGCTGTTTGAGCTAAACTGATGATTAATGGATAATGGCCCTTAAATAGGCAGGCTTGTTTACTCACTTCAGATCTTCAATCAATCCTTCACTCACCAGATTAATTGAAATGCTTCCGATTGATCTTTTTCTTCTTCTAGCTTTCCATCTCATTTTTGTTTCTCTCTCTCTCTCTCTCTCTCTCTCTCTCTCTCTCTCTCTCTCTCTGTGATGAACAAGTGGAGTATAGAGTGTCGAGTATAGAGCAAATGTGGAGTCAGAGAGTGAGGAAAAATACTGAGGAGAGAGAGAGAGAGAGAGAGAGAGAGAGTTATTACAAGAAAAGCAGAGCAATATGGGAGGGGAAAGAAAAGAAAAAGAGTTAGAAAGGAATGTAGGAAGAGTAAAAAATAACATCCAAAAGAGGCATTACAGAAAGAAAGAAAGAAAGAAAGAAAGAAAGAAAGAAAGAAAGAAAGAGTCATTTGCAAAAGGAGAGAAAATGAAAATGTAGAGTGTAAGGTGAGATAGAGAGAATGAGATGGAGTGATGGGTGAGAGTCACATGCGAGAGAGAGAGAGAGAGAGAGAGAGAGAAAGAGAGAGAGAGTCTGCATCACTTCATCATGTCTTAAACAAATCTTACACCAGCTTTCAGAACATTCATGAAGATTTCTATAGCTTTAATAATAGACCGCCTGAAATTAGCATAAAATAAAATTAGCATTAAAAACACTGTAATGTTTCAGTTTCTTTAAGGCAAACTGACATGACTGTGTTTTTAACGCAGTAATGAACCAATTAGAGTGATGATGTGGCCTCGGGATCTCACTGTACATTAGAAATGATGTGTAATTAACACCAGGGAGATGAACACTTTAATATAAATGCAGTACAGAAGCACTGACAGCGCTGTCACTCACGCACACGCTCATGTCCTTTAGCGCTTTGCTTATTCCTCTCAAAGTTAGTTCACTGATTAGTTCATGGATTAATAATATACACCTCCCTCAGCTCACTAAACGATCTGGAGATTTCAGACTTGTCTGTAAATGAATGAATGGAGTAAGTAGCTGATTGACAGAGCAGCAGGGTGGTGCAGTGGTTAGTGCTGTCTGGGGACTGGGAACCTGCTGGAGTTTACAGGTTCTCCCAGTGCCTGTGTGGGTTTCCTCCTGGTGCTCCGGTTTCCTCCAACAGTCCAAAGACGTGCAGATCAGATCACCTGGCTACTCTACATTACCCGCAGGTGTGAGTGTGTGTCTCTGTGTGTTAGCCCTGTCCAGGGTCACCCGAGTCAGCTGGGATTGGCTCCCGCTTCCGGAAATGATTAAAACTTTGGATTTTTGTTTGACAGACTTTGGCGTTTTCTTATTACTCGTAAGATTGTAAAAAGAGTTGTTTTCTTTTTAAATAATACCTTATCGCTTAATTAACGTATTTGTCTATTTTGGAGTGAAAAAAAGACAAATGATCTTGTAATTAATAAGACAATGAATCTAAGAAATAATCTAAACTTTTATCCTAATTTGAAGCTTAAACCGTCTTGAAATTCTTCTTTTCAAGATTAAATTCATAGCTAATGCATTTGTGTTTTTCCAGATACTTTACTAAGTACTTAATGAATTAAAGAACTTCACTGGCTTTATTTCCCAAAAGCAGCTAAATTATCTTGCACTTCTAAAGAGAAAGTCAGTGTGAGAGTTTAATAATCTGAATAACAATATTATACTTCTTTTAGAATGAATCCTAAGGTACATTTCTCTGTATTCATTGTGTTTTTGTGTATTACTTAACGCTCATGTACATCATTTCCATGTGAATAAAACAGATCCCATCAACAGGCTTTTGGCTCTATCGCTGCTAATATGACCTGGTTCATTCATGTAGGAAGGATGTACCTGTGTAGAAATGTAACGGAATTCAGTGGTTTTTTCAGCGTGGTGTAAACCGTGCCTGATCCGTAATTCAGCACAATTAGTACCATCACTTCAGATGAGTGGCTGTTCACACGTTATTGATTAAGCACATTAACCTGCTGTGTGCTGATAACACGCTACTAACAGCCCATGCATTTTACGTGACACGTTTTAATCCACGCTACTGTCCGCACGTGCTAATTAAAGGAAAACAACACAATTAATTTAACACCCCCGGTGTCTGATTCCTGATGGAGATTTGTCCGGTTGTGTTTGGGGGATTATCACAGTCTCCATCAGGAATTAACCGCAGCAGGGATTAGTTTCAGCAGAAATGCTGTTAGCGCCGTTGCCTTTATATCCGCCTGAGAATCTTCATGATGGAGAGGCTCGTCCTCTGACTGAGCACGTGCTGGGAGCTGATAGCTCTTCTATACTCGGCTAACATAGCCGAGTGACACATATGAGACTCGCCGGACGCTTCAAATAAGTGGAATAAAAGATGGTTGATGTGATGGTGTTTTCTGTAAGGAGATTCATGTTGTGTTTATGGAAGGAGTCTCCAGTGTCAGCGCTCTGTGACAGTCGAGGTAAAGCTCGAACTGTATCTTCAGGACAGACAAGTTTGTACTTCTTTGCGATTTCGCTGTTTTATTTCTTGAATAAAGTGAGGGAATGACTGTTTATAGGGGCTATAACAAGTGAGAACAGGAACTAATGTAATAGATGTTGCACAACATTAAATGTAACTATAAATGGATAAAACATATGGTGTGTCATTCTTTAACATATAAAAAGGAATAGTTGGGAAAGTGCTGTGGTAGCAGAGGAATAAAGCACTTAAGGACACGCTGTGGCACGGTACGGTGGTTAGCACTGTCGCCTCACAGCAAGAAGTTCCTGGGTTCGATCCCCGGGTCACCCAGGGTGCATTTCTGTGTGGAGTTTGCGTGTTCTCCCCGTGCATGCGTGGATTTCCTCCGGGTGCTAACTAACTAACAACTAACTAACAACTAACTTGCCCATAGGTGTGAATGCGAGCGTGTGTGGCTGTTTGTCTGTGTTGGTCCTGTGGTGGACTGGCGACCTGCCCAGGGTGTACCCCGCCTCTCGCCCGAAGATGCTGGGATTGGCTCCAGCTTCCCCGCAACCCAGATGGATAAAGTGCTATAGATAATGGACATGCTGTTACAGTAAAATAACTCCTGAGGTTTTCCTATAACAGTACATTTGATATTTCTTACTTAATCTTTATGTGAAAAATCATCCAGAAAACCCTTAACGGGTTATAAGAGTGCTTTTGGGGAGGATTCTAGGTAGAACCAAATGTACACTATCCAAAGCATGAAAACCTTTTTTTTTTTTTTCCCGTGAATGAAATGTTTTCAGAAATAAAATCCATGATTAGTTTGAACACAAGCTCAAAAGCCTTTCCTTTTCAGGGATAACAGATCAGAAATCTAGAACCATCCAAAGAACCCATGGATAACCTTTCTAATAATAACACTTGTAATAATAACCCTTGTTCAAATAACTCTCCTTCGATGAGAAATAAAAGTCTGCTTTGAGTTAAATAAGAACTGTCCTAAAAGCTAGACAGAATAGTGAAGTATTCATATAACGTCATCACTCTATACATCACAGCTCCTCATGGGGAGCCACACACACACACACACATACACACACTTACCCACACATAGAAATCATCTCTTGTCCTCAATGATACGAGTTTTCCTCACACCATTAGCCGTATCGCTAGCAGTACAAACTCCCACGTTGTATTCCGAGCACTGGTGCTTCGAGTGCTGGAGTTTGTTGTAGGATATTACTCTGACTAGTCACTGATTTGTCAGTTGGAATATCGACCTGCCGTGTGTAGATGGCTGTCTGTATGGATGCGGCTCTGTATGGATCTCACGTGCTTGGTTGTGTGATGATGCGGTGTATCTGTAACATATACATATACATTCCAGAGCTTTAACGTTTGTCTGAAAGAGTCGGGTAAATGTGTCTGAGCGTCTCGTCTCTGCCATCCGTCTCCCTTAACAGACGCAGCTGTCAAACTGTAGCTCTGCCTGTCAGAGAGCGGGATCTTTATAGACCGGCTTCAGCTGCCCTCGAGGCAAAACAGAAAAAAAAGGAACAAACTGGCAGTGGAAACAATTTACGCATGAACACTAATGGAAGCAGTGGACGTTTCACGTGCTAAGCTTGGTAAGCACGCAAGACTGGAGGAGTTTCAGACAACAATTATTAGCAGACTGAGAACTTCCTATTCATGTGTTAAACCATTTTTTCCTACATTAGTAAAAACATTCGTTATCGCACGTCTCAGAGGTTCAATGATAGCACCATACGACACGTGGGTTCCCTTTCAAAAAGTAAAAGCAGAAACTTCTGGATTGACACATTGATGAACACCCCTGAGGAAGTCTCTTGTATAAGTGTGTAATGCCTATTTTTCTCCTTGCGCTTTAGTGGCCATACATAATGCTTTCTTGAGATTATTTATCCGCAGGGTTTCCCATTAATAGATTTAGAACCAATTTTAGAAATGGAAAAATTCTTACTTACCCAAACAGGAAGCATTTTTCAAGAGCAGCAAACTCAAGACAACAACAAGAAGGAGCTGACGTTAAAGTTCATGCAGCAAAAGAACTACAGAGGAAACTCTTTGTCTACAGTCTTAGAAAAAAATAAAGGTCCATTTAGCACACTTGAAAGAAAAAAATCCAAGTAGAACCAAGAGGGCTGGATTCTGGGCTATCGAAAGGACCCCTGAGGAACTCTCTATTGTAAATGTGTGATGCCTGTGTTGCTTCCTTGCAGTTTAATGTAGAGAGATAAATTTGGCTCCATGTAGCACCCTAAAGGGGGGTGCTTTAAGGTTCTAAGTACAATCCCAGAATAGACAGAATCCCCTTCATAAAGGCTTACAAGTGGAACCAATTTAGAAAGTGAAACAAAGTGCACAAGTCACTTTTTCCTTAAGCTTTTAGGGGTAAAAAAGGCTCCCGTCCAGCACACGTAAGTATTCATTGCAACGGATCCAGGGAACACCATATACCCAGTGGATTCCCTTTCAGGAACGGGTCCATATGTTTTAAAAGGATTGGACACTTAGCCATCTAAAGAACCGTTCAAAAGAGCAGAGAAAGAGAAGCTGTTTCAAACGAATATTCCTGAGCACAGGAAGTGACGTCTCTTCTCCGGGGACATATCCGCTTGGTGGTCAAAAAGAAAGTGTTCAAAACAAAAGAACAATGGTCCATTTACTTAATTTCCTTTAACAGTGCAGATACCAGACATAAATAATGCAAAATCATGTCAGACCTGAAATTACACTGTTCTATGACAAGATCTCTGCAGGTAACGCACAATCTTCATTTATATTTTGTCACAGTGCTGTTAGTATATTATCTCTTCTTCTCTAGCACTAATCATTAAGGGAAACAGGAAGCAGGGCCGCTACACTTGACACTCAGGCTTGTAAAAAAAAAAGAAAAAAGAAGAGGACTTGGCAAAGTGACAGCAGACGTCGCTGAAAGTTGCATCAGGCGTCCTGAGACTCACTGAATTATCTACAAGAGCAAGTGATAAAAAATAAGTGAGATTCACTGCATCATTAATGCACATCATCTGTCTGATGCTTGCACAACTGTGATGGAGTCAGCTTGTCACCCATTCCATATAATCAGTGTCACTTCTTTATTTTTAGAAAGAAAAAACACACATGATGAACGGCTTGTTGATAGCAGTGCTAATAATAAGAACACACATCCGTATCACACTTACGAACCCTGCGAAGTTTTTCTGTGCTGATTTTCAGACCTTGATATGTTTATATACATTCCATTGTAGAGAGTTGCAGGTGGGAGATCAAGGTGGTTGACTTATCAGTTGCTTTCATTCCTTCTTCCTTCTGCCTCCCATCCTAATTAAATTAGCGACTGATTAAGCTGTGGCTAATGCAGTCAGAACTGCGGCATGCTAATGTAATAAAATCAGTTAAACTGGTTAGCGTAATTGGCAGGAGTTGCAAACGGCAGGAGATTTTCATTAAATTATTTATTTGCTTAGCAGACGCCGCTCTGTAATGTGCCGCCACTTCACAATTTCATTACTTACATCAGCTGTTTGCCGAACCAATTTAGCCAGAGAGCGATGTTCAAGGATACCGCGTGACGAGTGGTGCAACACCAACGCCACACACACAAATGCACATATATAAAATTGGATTGAGTCGCCTGGGTGCCATTACTTTTCCCAGAAACAGCAGAAACGTCTTGTTTTTTTCCCTACAATTTCTCCCCAATTTGGTCACCTAAAAACACCCACCCGCTAGCCAGCTCTTCTCTGATCTCATGCCAGCTGATAGCCGGGGAGGATGAATGCTAACATGTTCATGAAGCCAAGCCATCCATTTGTTTTTTCAAACCACTGCATCACAGGGCAGCATAACCCTCTCGGAGGAAAGCGCTGTCCGGCCTCTTCCGCATACATGAGCTCGCAGACTCTCTTGGCTAGCGGTGCTTGCTAGTCTCGCTCAATAGTGACTCCTGGTCTCAGATAACTGTGGGATTATTTTTTTTTCACAAAAGGGTTTCAAGTTGACAATGTTTTTAACTAAACAATGAAAAACTGTGTTACCTGGAAACAAATGTTTAAGTTTAGGCTGTGAAAAATCCTCTAAAGAACTCTTTTCAGTAGGTAGAACTTCAGTGAACATCATGTTACTTTTGGAAAAGAAATAAAAAAACAGCTAGCGTGTGGCCCTGACGCCTTTTTACATTAGCACTGTCTGCTTGTCCTGTGCATCCACTGAAAGTCAACTGTAATTACCTTGCTGCATTAGCAAACAAACAGATGGTGCCCTGACCTGCTAATTCCACACACACACACACACACACACACACACACGTTTTTATTCTCACGAGTACCTCAGAAGCAACTCAAATTTTCTGCTGCTAATGTTAGCGGAAGTGATTGGGTAATCCGTGGACTTGGGTGTCTGACATGATCTCTTTCATCGCAAATTGCTAATGTGCTTATGGGGCACTGTAAAGTCTTGGAAATTAAGTTTTGGAAGCCTCAGAAAAGCCCAGAGGAGTTTGTCTTAATCCTCCGGTCAGAATTAATACCGTTAATCATTTAGCATCAATGCAATGCTTTTGAAGTTTGCTTAAAGAGATATGTCGAAACAAGCTGAATTCTAACAAGGCAGGGGTTTGATTGGATTTAATACAAAAACTAAGAAAGAGAAGTAATAAGTATCAAAGCCTGACATGGGTGATTATCCAATTACGGTCCCATGTAGCCTTGTAAACATTAAACTTTATTGTTAAATCATTTTCAAAAATGAATCTAAGAAAACATGCCTTTATCTAATCAGAAAATGCGTTATTGCAACTTTTTTTCCCTGCATTTTGCTTTTAAATGAGTAACAGGGTTAAGGATTTAGCCTTGCGTTAGCAACTGTATTTTGCTCGCATCCATATTATTGACATGACATGAGGTCATTATTTATAAATGTAATATCAATGAGGCACAGATGGAATATTAGGGTTAATAACAGCTCCGGCTCTCATCTTATTAATAAATTCGGATTGTAGTCGGCGAGTAAAGCTGCAAATTCCTCCTGCAGTTGCTTCTGTAAAAACCTTCTCAGGGTGCGTGTCCATATAGCATATTTCTTTGGCAGACAAAGCACTGACTCCTTCTGAGCGCTTCATAAAAAACGTACGTTGGTTTTGTTTCTATGACAACAGCATCTTGAATACATATCACCACTAACCGCCATATTGGTTGCCTGAAAAGGAGCAACGGTGACCTGTCCTAAATGAGAGAGCTTTTATTCAACACAAAAAGTTGCATCGTGATGATGCACGCATCCCCGCAGATCTTTTAGCGCAGTGTGAGTGCAGTCCAGCGAGGGAGTGAGGAGGGGGGGACAATCGCTCCCGGGTGTGGTACGAGGCAATCGAACTTAGCGTGAGTGCACCTTTAGACTTGGTTTACAGCTTGTGGTAGTTTGCCATTTAACAGATTTCCATTGGGTTCCATTATTCACTAACCCTCCAGTGATTCTTTTTCCTCACTGATCAGTTTGATGCTTGCCGTTTGCTTCTTTAGTAGTTGAGCAGAGAGAGTAGCTGCCATAATCAATAACATAAAGAACAGCAGCTACAATCAATAACATAGGAGACAATGTATCCAGCGCTGCATTGGACATACAAATCAAGGAAATGTCTCATGAAGTGTGTATGGACTCGATAACCGTCAAAGCATGAGTCAGAACACTGCAGTGCAGGATTGTGGTTTAGGAGGCATGATGTGTGTATGCAGCTCTCGCTGATTTAACTGGCTCGTTGCCATCCAGGTCTTTGATTGGATTTTCAGCTTAAAGACTTGGGCCAAGTTTTTGGGCCAAAGTAAGTCAATATGTTATTTGAACTGCTCCACTGATTGTGTGCGATGTTTACCATTAGACTCCAGGACTCCAAACAGTTGAGATGTCAGAAGTCAAGCAGAATGGGTAAAACTCTCCGATTATTGAACACGTAGGCTCAAATTCCCCTTGACAATTTTCCACTCTTGTTTGGAGAATGAGTGCTTCAATAAGGGGTTATTTGTTTCTAGATTGCATTGTGAACATGTGCTTTGTTAGAGAGGCTGTTTAGTCGACACTTTTCTTTCACTAAGCAAAGGGCATAACATGCCCAAGAACAGGATATTGACTAGCATGGAAACAGATTACTAACAATTGTTGACCTTTACCGTTACACACCTGATGCACTGAGCTAGGAGATATTGGTATGACTTCTGTAGCTTAAAATCTTCCAACAACAAAATGTGTTTTTTGGATTTTTGCTTTCCATGGTCGTGCGCAGCGGCGCGGTGGTTTGGTGGTTAGCACTGTCACCTCACAGCAAGAAGGTCCTGGGTTCAATCCCCGGGTCACCCAGGGTGCCTTTCTGTGTGG
>JAQMYM010000021.1:1180219-1197965 GCA_030014255.1 Parauchenoglanis ngamensis
AGATGCTGGGATTGGCTCCAGCTTCCCCGCGACCCAGACGGATAAAGCGCTATAGATAATGGATGGATGGATGGATGATCATGTGCATGGTGGGACAATGATGTTGGCTTGAATCGGAGCTCATGTTACTGGTTCTGTGCAGCTTGCCTGTTCTCTCCATGTTCCTTCCAGGTGCTTAATTTTCCTCCCACCTCCTAAAAACATGCCTGTAGGTGGATTGGCTATGCTACGTGGCCCCATAGTGTTGGGTGATGGATGGCTCTCACATTCGGAATGTATTCCTATTTCACGACCAGTGTTACATTCTTTCCTCCACCTAACTCACAACTTTGTGGTCTCTAATACACAATCTAAACTGCTAATCTACCAGCTTGCTCCATCCTTGTGGAAATCTTGATAACTAGCATGATAAGTTCACACCTTATTGAGTCTCTTTTTCAGGCACTGTGCTTGAAGAAATGTTTTCTCCATCTTGTTTCTTCATTGATTGTTTAATGTGCTCACTCTTTCATTTGTGATGGCTAATTTGCAGGATAAAGACCTTCCTACTGGCCCCAGGTCATTTTTTAAGTGGGCAGAACAGCGACAACTGTTTACCAAATTACCAGGTTGCCAACTCCAGCACATGCCACATGTTTTTTTTTCTTTTTCCGCTGTGCTCAGCCGTAACAGCAGTATTGTTTGCATTAAGGATCTGGCCAGGGTAAATGGAGCTGTTTTCAATTAGTTTTCAAAGTGCTTATCCCATTAAAGATAATGACTTATTGATTTAATGACAGTGGTACTGTTGGTGTGAGGCTCATTGCTATCATGACTCTACTCTCTTTCCCCACTTATTCAATTGCTTTCTCACTTCCTCTCCCACTCACTTCGGTTATTCTCAGAAAATTTCTCTCAAATCTTCATAAAACGTCCAACTCACTTTATTCTGTAGCAAAAACAACCCTTTATTGTGGTCTATATTGTCATTCATGTTGTGCTGGAGATGTAATAGCAACGGAGTGTGTAGAAGGTGGAGCTGGCCAGGTGCCAGGGTGCCAGCAGGGTGCAGGGGAACGTGGCAGGAGGGAAAACCCTGATCTCATTCAGGATGTTCCCATGCATCACATTACTGCAGTACAGATGGGACATGCTCCCTCCCTCCCCCCTCGCTTTCTCTATGAACTGTGTACACATTCCTCCTTTTATTCTGCTCTACCTTCTAAAAAATTTAAAACAGTACCATTGTGATTTCCTCCTCCCATGCTCAGTCATTCACCCATCCATTCATTCATTCATGATTCACCTTAACTTCATAGCCTGCCTGCCATCTCTCAAAACATACCATATGTAGTACACTAGCCTGTTCTCTATGAGTGATCTAATTCACTTTAATGTTCTAGAGTATGAGTGATCTACTAGCAAGTAATTTTCATTGGCAAGGTCAATCTCCTAGTCAATGTTGAAAGTAACACATGTAAAGTGCTTTGCAGTCTGTACTTTGCTTACTGTTAAAAGGGTTATAAAGGTTGTTTTTTTAACATACAGAATGATGCCTGATAGATTTATTGTAGAGTGGTTCCCAGTAGAGCTAGTCTATAGTATGTGTGATCTACTGCACAGTCATCACCATTATAATAAGATAGATTATGAATGATTGACTGTAGAGTCATATACCAGTATAAAGTATATGCTTTCATCACCATTAGTGTTTTACACAGGTCTAGAATATGAGTAATCTACTGTAAAATGTAAATTAGTAAGGCTTCTTGAAAAAAGTGCAATATACAGTAGCCTCCATTAGTGAGCTAGTCTAGAGTATGAGTGATCTACTGTAGGGTGTTTGGTTTTATGGATCTGATCTAGCGAGTGTGTGACCAACTCTAGAATGTTTGTCATTACTGATCTCGTCTAGAGTGTGTGTGATCCACTAGATTTCCATTAGTAATCTCATCTAGAGTACATGTGATGGCCTGCATTGTGTTGTCCATTGGTAGCCTAGTCTAGAGAATGTGTGATCTCTTGCAATGCTACTTCCCTCAGTGATCTAATGTATAGAATGTGCGATCTACTGTCATATGGTTTCCGTTAGTCTTATAGACTAGAGTAAATGTGATCTACTGTAAGGTGCCTTGTGAACTGCAGAGTGGGCTGTGATAGTGCCCTGGTTGAGAATATGAGTGAAGTACTGCAGAGCCATGTAGTGATCTAGAGTAGAGGATCTGCTGCTATCTTCATTACTGTTGTAGTCTTGAAGAGTGGTTCTCAAGCTAGTCCTCAGAGCCCCCAAGATGATCAGAGAACACAAGGATAGAGCAGTAATGTGGACTTCTTGTGTTTCCCTGAGATTTGGTTTGAAAGCCTCTGGTCTAGAGTATGATTCATCTACTACATTAATCTATATTAGGAAGCTTCTCTAAAATATGAGTGATCCACTTTGGAGTAGTCTCCATTCAGGAGATACTGTATGCATAAGTATAAGCAGTATGGTGTAATGGGATCTGTTTTAGTGAAGCAAAATATAAGTGATTCATTATAAGGTGATCCATTTTAGATAGACGGGTAGATGTACTTTATTGATCCCTAAGGGGAAATGTGAGAGGAATTTGGGAAATTATTAAGGTAGAGTATGAGTGATGTTTTACAAATTGATCTCTTTTAGTACAAGAGAGTATGACTAATTTACTATAAAGTGATCTCTTTTAGCAGGGTGGAGTATAAGCGATCGACTGCAAAGGGATCTCATTAACTAAGCTAAAGTAAAGTAAGTCTGTAAAGCGATCTGCATTAGAAATCAATTTTAGACTGAGTGACACAGTGTCGAGTTACCAAAGTAGTCTAGAGCAAGTGTGATCTACTATAGAGTGATATCTGTCAATGATCTACTTCTTTCTAGAGTGATCAATTGTACAGTCCAAGCATCACAAACCTCTTTTTCACTAGGTAATTGCTAGCTAGTCTTTAGTAGGAAACGGTTTGATGGATAAAACCCACCAGACTCTCTGATGATACCCTGAAGGCCTGATTATGAGAACACCGGCCTCTATGAGTGATCTACTGTCCGACCGATATATCGACAAGTGGATTCCTCTTTGTGTGTGTGGGTGTGTATGTGTGTGTGTATTTGAATAATCAGAATAATCAGCAGTTTGTTTTGCTAATGGCTGTTTTTCTCTTTCACACACCGTGGGGAGCTCTGTGTAATGAAGCGCCCACCTCCCAGACTAACACACACAGACCTGCTTGAAACGCTCCCTCTCGCTCTCTCTCTCTCTCTCTCCATCTTCTTTGTCACTATATTACATTTTAGATGATCATTATAGAAAAATATATTATCTAATATACACATCTATTAAATAATTTATAGCTAATGTTAGCTAATGGCTATGATATATTAGCTATATTGCTCAGTTCTCTCTCTCTCTCTCTCTCTCTCTCTCTCTGTGGCAGGATAATAATCCGAGGAAGTATTAATAATGGTGAAAGCAGTGTCTAATTTTGACCCATAACTAAGGTGAGCAAATAGAATTGATGGGCTACAGGGCTGAGTGGTCACGCAGAGCTGTTTATCTAAGTGTGTCGTTGGTGCTGCATGACTGGAGAAGCCTCGCTGAAATGAGCTTTCACCTATAAACGCTCAAACAGTAAAAACTCGGCCTTGTTTCAAAGGACAGGTGTGCGCTAGTCACGTCCTAACAATGCTGATGATATACTCATGCCACAATGCCGGATCTCGGGAATTTGTCATTGTATGGGGCTTTTAAAGTAAGAAGGTTTTAGTGCAGCAAACCATTATATAATAAATACAACGTTCTCATTTTCAGCAAATTGCTGTTGTATAAGAGAAAAAAACACTTCATGACATGCTATTATAGGAAAAATGCTTAGTCATTGATTACTTTCCTATAACAACACAGTCTTTTATTACTTAAAGCCTCCTAAAGTTGTAAGCAACTCCTGAACAGGTTTGAGCTTACACACTTGTATTCATAGTAAAAATCTGACATCAGCTTAGAAGAACGATGTTTCAGTTGAAAACTTGCATGACCGGGAGACTACGATTCTTTTTTTTTCTCTCGCCAAGGAATGAACAGTGATGTGATTTGCCTTGCCTACTCCCTCGTGTTTCAAAGTCCCTCATTGAATGCTTTAAGGGCTATCATTTGATTGATATATTTCCTTTTGAAACAGGAATACACACCACCTGGCAACCCCCTGCATAATCAAAACAGCAGTATAGATTGAAGAGTTTAATGAGACTTTCTCACTTCCCCTTCACCCACACCTGTCCGCTGTAACCAAGACGATATCCTAGACAACAAGATGCCATGTTTTTGGAGTCACGGTGCGTGTATTTGATTAGCGGTCGAGTGTCGGCAAGACACTCATACACATACATTCTAGAGGGTGTTTAATTGGCCGTACAGAAAACGAGTACAGGATGAGTCAACAAAAATTGTGATAACTATAAAATTAGTATGAGAACATCTTTGTATGTTTTTTCTTTAGATGTGCTGTTGTATTTGCGTCCATAACGCTCCAGGACAAAAAAGTTTGTACGTGTGTGAGTTATCAATCCTCACGTCACCGCGTTTCCTACCAAGAGAACCCAAGCAGCCGTCGCGAGTCCTGACGGGTCTCCTCCCTGCCTGCCTCCTCGGCTCAGCTCCTGTGTGCTTTTATTGTTATTTATGTGCTCGTTCATGGAGCGTCTTATTTATTGACGCTAAGCAAAAACCAGTGGTGATATTATATTCCCAATTTTCATTTCAGCTTGAGAGCAAATAAACAAACAGGTTGTGCGAGAGCTGTTTTATGAGCGCTCACACACTGAAGAAATGGCAGGAATAAAGCACTTTGGATGGAAATACTGTGAGATCAGTAGTGAAGTGTGACAGGCAAACTGCAGTTTGGTGTATGTATTGCAAAGTGCTACCTCTGCCTGTGTGTGAGTGTGTTGCAGCGTGTGGGTTTCTGTGTGTGTGTGTGTGTGTGTGTGTTTTGACACATCAAAGCAGCATCAGGAGAATGTACTTGTGAATGTGTGCGTGAGAGAGAGTGAGGGAGAGAAACGACTATTATGAATGAAAACAAGTAAAAATTCTCTGTGAATGCTTATAAATACATATCACAGTAATACGTCATCTATTACTGTGTAATAAAGACACCAAACGCAGGTGTTTGATGTATTTACTGGGCAGTCAGTAAAACACCGAACAAATCTTTAATACATCAGACTCCTGATCATGTAACACACACACACTCACACACACTGAACTGGAGGCTGTTTCAGCCCTTTGTCTTCATCTGTGTGTGTGTGTGTGTGTGTGTGTGTGTGTGTGACCTTGACCATTAATGCTGTGCTGGACAGAAGGAGAGGAGGGGGAGTGTGCTTTTGAGCTGAGTTGTCCATCAACACTGGCGTTCAGTTGATTATTGATTAGAGGGAGAAAAAGATGGTGCACGCGGTGTGTGTGTGTGTGTGTGTGTGTGTGTGAGAGAGAGAGAGATAGATGATCAAGTATCTGAAGAGCACAGAACAGTATTCAAGTGATGTACTACATGATAATAAATTAAATATTACTTTGTTATAGACTCACAAATATTTGCAATTTTAAGACTTTCTGTGTTGTTTGCCTCACTTCCTGTTTCCCTAAATGCATAACCCTTAGCACACTGACAGACAGAAAGAAATACAGAAAGACAGACAGATAGCGAGGGAGGGAGAGAGAAGGAGGTAGAGAGAACAGGAGGGGTTCAATGCGGCTTTAATAATCCGTGGCGGAGGCTAAATGAGCCATTCTGCAGTAATCTAACACACACACACACACACATCTCTTACCATCTAAGTATCTGAATTATTAAAAGTGTTGTTTTCCCTGATTTCATTGCAGCAAGATGAAATGCTGCAGCTCAGAGGAAAACCTCATTCTGTCTGTATGTCTCTCATTCTGATATCAGAACAGATAAGAATATTATACATCGGAAACGAGTAGAAAAGAATAGAAGGAAATAGAGCAGAATGGAGAACAGTGGGGTTTAGTAAAATACTGAAGAACAGAATATAGTGGAGTACAGCAGAACCAATGAAAATGAAGTACAGTAGAATAGAGTAGAGGTGAGTAAAATTCAGCAGAACACAACATGAGGAGAGCGTAAACTGGAATAGGAAGGAATGTGATAGAAAAGTAGAGAACAGAATGCAGTGGAGTAGAACAGAGAACAGAATACAATACAACAGAGGACAATAGAGTGCAGTAGAATAATGTGGAGAAGAATTGAGAATTGAGTTAAGTAGAGTAGAACTTTGTAAAGTTAAGAAGAGTAGGGTACAGTAGAACTGGGTGAAATAGAGTACAGTACAGTAGAACTGGGTGAAATGGAGTACAGTACAGTAGAACTGGGTGAAATAGAGTACAGTACACTAGAGTTGAACTGAGTGAAGTAGAGTAAAAACTCAGTAAAATAGAGTAGAGTGTTGTGGTGTGGCATTGTGGTACACCCCTAAAAGTAGTAGAACAAAATAGAATAACACACACACACACACACACACACAGTCAGTGATGTTGTGTCTGATCAGAGTGTGTATGTTCACATGTGTGCAGATAGCGGCGTGTGTAAGTCTGGAAGTCTAGCCGTGTTCAGGAACGCGGTGTGTAGTGGATTCCTCACGCAGCAGCTCTGGCATTTAGGACTCCCACTCCTACACACACTGGTAAGAGCTTCCTGTCCATCCCTACACACACATATACACATCTGTTTTTATGTCTTTGTGGGTACCTCCTATTAATTTCTGTGGGCATGATCCTTAACCTAACTATGAGAACCCTAACCCTGCCCCAACCCTAACCCAACCCTAACCCAGCCCTGAACCAGACCCAACCTGACCCTTACCCAGTCCTTACCCTTACCCAGACCCAACTATGACCCTGACCCTTACCCAGCCCTAACCCTTACCCAGCCCTAACCCTTACCCAGACCCAACCCTGACCCTTTCCCAGCCATGACCCTGACCATTCAAGTTTTTTTATTGTATTCACAGATTTCTTAAAATTGATTTTTCCCTTGTGGGATCCCCACAAGGTAATGTCAACATGGACCACACACACACACACACACACAGACACAGATGATCCATATGTCACTGTAACATTGGCAGTGTTTATTATAAATGGTGTGTGAGTGTGAGAGAGGGAGAGAGAGAGAGTGAGAGCATATCTGACTGCACACTGATAGACTGACTGAGTGATACTAACCGCTGATCAGAAGAGCTGATCAAATTCAGTCATCTATTAAGACGGTGAGTGTGTGAAAGAGAAAATGTAACATATTGGACCCCCCCCCCTCTATTTCTCATCTCTTTCTGAGTGTTAAGGTTTCATGTCTCACACTGCCATATTGGTGTTATTGGTTAGCTATGTGCTGACACACACACACACACACACACACTTTTTCAGACTGATAGTAGGCTATTCTTTATAACACACATCAGGCTTATCAGATGTGTCACCAGTCTGTGTAGTTGGGTGAGTAGATACGTGGGCGCTGCAGGTTTCTGTCTAATTCTGACACACTTTGTTGTCTAATTTGTGTAAAATATTGCATGTATTAATTAGGAATCATTTACAAGAATATAAAAGGTTCAAAACAGATTCCCTCTCAATTCATTTCTCATTTAATAAAGAATGTATGACTTCCTTCATTTGAAGAAAACCTCATCATAACTTTGAATTTTATGATAATAATCTCATTTTCAAGTCCCAATGTGCGACTGCGGCCAATTTCTGTTTCATTTAGACCTAAAAGTTAGACTCAAGTGTTTTGCTTCATGTTGCTTTAGGTATAGTGTGTTTTTCCTGTTACAAGCATTACTCTTAGACACAATCTTATGTTTTACAGGATTATTAATTAAAACAAACATGACAACATCCTATAAATACACACACACACACACACAGTACTCTGCTTTATATTTATATATCAGCCATAACATTAAAATCTCCTGCCTAATATTGTGCAGCTCTCTCTGTGCCACCAAAACAGCTCTGAGCTGCCGAGGCATGAACTCTGAAGCTGTTCTGTGGTATCAGTACATTAGCAGCAGATCTTTTAAGTCCTGTAAGAAGTGGGGCCAGATTTGGGGAATCGGGAGGCCGAGTCCACACGTAAGTTCTTCAAAATGTTCCTGAACAATTCTTGCAGTGCTGCAGGGCGCGTTATCCTGCTGAGAGACGCCACTGACATTAGGGAATAACACTGCCATGAAGGGGAGCGCTTGGTCTGCAACAATGTTTAGGTAGGTGGCACGTGTCAAAGTAACATCCACATGAACGCCAGGAGCCAAGGTTTCCCAGTAGAACATTGCACCGAGTGTCACACTGTCTCCGCTGGCTCGCCTTCTTCCCACGGTGCATCCTGGTGTCATCTCTTCCCCAGGTAAGTCTTGCACATGCACCCGGCCGTCCACATGATGTAAAAGAAAACATGATTCACCAGACCAGGCCATGTTCTGCCATTGCTCCCCGGTCCAGTTCTGATGCTCATGTGCCCTTGACGCCGTCGCCAGTACACCGATTGTCGATTCTTCTCATTTTGGTAGATACTAACCACTGTATACTGGGAACACCTCACAAGACCTGCTGTTTTGGAGATTCTCTGACCCAGTCGTCCAGCACTTGACATATGCCACTGTAATGAGACAATCATGTTATTCACTTCCCTTGTCAGTGGTTTTAATGTTATGGCTGATCAGATGATTGTGTAGTGATGGGGGTCACTCAAGAAGGAGTCAGCTCTTTGAGCCAGCTCTTTGGAGAGAACCTTGGATATATTGCACAGATTTAGTCAGAAAGTCCCCCAAAAAAGCCAGAGGAGCTCTTTGGGAGCGTAGGTGGATTTCCTTGCGGCCGTGGATTTCTGACTCTGCTCTCGCTTGAAAGCTGTTAGTGTGTAATATCCACAGTGCTCTGGTGTACAGTATCGATTCACCATAACAGATTTACAGCCGTAATCTCACTAAAGCTCAGTATTGATGATCAGTAAGCTTACACTATTGATAAACACTGGAGTTACACCACCTTTAGAAAGCAGATGTAACAGGAAAACATTCAGCTCCTCTCCACACATCTGTTTAGTTCCAGTTTATTTAATTTGATGCTGAAAACGGGAGGTTTAATATGAGGTGTGTTGAATTACTAAGACTCAACGAGAATTACCAATTTTCGGGTGCATTGGAATAAATTGTGCGTGCAAATAGTGGGTGTGTTGTGGGGGATTTATGAAGAATAATTACGTCAGTTACATAATGCGCAATGACGGGGGAGGAAACAATATAGTTCTACACAGAACACTTAAAGTACTTTCTTACTGATAGAAAGTAGATTTTAGATATATTTTTAGCATGAATATAGTATAGAATCATGTTCGAGAATAAACAGCACATTTCCACAGATTAGAGTTTATGACTTAAGCTGAAATTTGCTCTAATTCTGGTAAATATTTTCATAAAGCACAAGTTCAGTATGAAACTGTTAGAAGGCTTTTTTGTTGTTGTTGTTGTTGTTGTTGTTAAGAGAAAGACATCCCCAAACTTATTTGTATCTTAGGCTTCAGAAATGATTCAGAAGATATATTACAGATAATAATAGCACTACTATTCATGACAATAATAACAATACTAATACATCCACCCTTTCACTTTATAACTTTTGATGCTTTATAACTCTTTCATTCCCACGAATATTTATAAATATCCTTCCCCCACACATTCTCTCTGTAACTCAGATAAAATTCACTAAATCAGATGAAAAAGTTGAAGTACAACGTTTTGCCATTCCTTTCTGACTACTTTTTTTCATTTTGCTGTATTATTTTTTTCTGAAGTTCTATCCTTTTGAAGGTCAATTCTATTATAGAGACACATTTTCCTCTCACCATTCATAAACCAGAAGGGGCATAAACTTTTGCACTCATCAGTACAGGTGTACTCTGAGAACTGGACTGCAAAAACCAATTAGAAGTCAGTTAAACCCTCCTCTTCATCTCCCGCCCAGTTCCTCTTCCTCGTCCTCTCACTCGTCTGTGGAGAAGCACTGAAGGCTGAGTGGAGGATGAGTGCAGCGAGTACAGCACACACACACACACACACACACACACACACACACACACACACACACACCCCACAGAGAGAGAGTTAGTGTCAGTGTAGTAAACGAGAAGAAGAGAGGATCAGTTTTAATGTAGCTCTCATTCACTGGACAAGAGATATCAGAAAGAAAGGAAAATTAGAGAGAGAGAGAGAGAGAGAGGGAACGGAGAGCTAAAACAACTGCTGGACCTTGCTCGCTGGACCATACACACTTACTCGCACTTACACACACACGCCAGCCCTGTGGCCGTGATGATGATGTACTTTTGGGTGAGTACGACAAGCTGGATTTTTCTCTTTGCACTTTTTGCTCTTTATTTGTTTGTTTGATTCCAGTGAACATGATTCTGGGTCACGCTGCAGAAATGTTCGCAGAATGAAAACATATCCGCTGAGGGGGTGTGGAAAGGGGCGGGGCTAAAAACAAACTCCACCAATCATTTCACTGACAGTCTTAACGTGTATGCAAATAATCCGATCTTGATCCGATTTCAGCATTGATAATCCAGTTGTTAAGTGATTTCCGAGTTTTTAATCCAAGCTTTCTGATTTCAGTGTTTACAATCCAATATTTATCTCTTTTTTATGACTTGTAATCTGATTTCAGAGACCACAGATGTAAAAATGTGTAATTATAAATATAAACAAACATAAATGTGGGTATATTTCCCTTCAAATCGACTCATTTATTTCTTTGTTTGTTCATTTATTTATTTATTAGATTTTTTTTTTAGATCTCATGTCCTTGTTGTTCATTGTGTTACTCGGCAACTATTAATGCACATAGATCCTGTGATTAGAGTTATGTGTATATTTGCTACTGGTACCTTTAGCTAAACCAGTGTATGCTGTGCATGTTGACTAGCATGCTAGCTTGTTAGCTTTAACTATGCAGCAACTTCAGTCAATCTACACTCTCTATACAATCTAAAAATAAAGATGCAATAAAAGGAGCTTGTGTGTGTGTGTGTGTGTGTGTGTGTGTGTGTGTGTGTACAGGGCACTCTCGTCCATCTTCTTTCCATTTGCTGTTGATGCTTCTGCAAATCACTCAATTACACATCACTCTGCTCTTCCTGTCTTTCAGAGAGAGAGAGAAAGAATCAGACAGAGAGAGAGACAGACAGAGTGGGACTATGCTGAGATTGCAATAACAAACACAAGACCTTGGGCAGTGTGTGTGTGTGTGTGCGCGCAAGAGAGGGTTTTCTACAGAACTGTATTGTATATGAGTGTCTTGCTGTGTGTCTGTCATTGCTTCCTTTTCTTAGAGCACAGTGTGAATGTGTAAGTGCAAGTGTGTGTGTGTGTGTGTGTGTGTATGTGTGTGTGTGTGTGTTGCAGTGAACTGTGAAAGGTTCGGGTTAAAAGCTCCAGTCTGTCGTATGAATAATCCACCACATTGCATTATACAGACAGACAGACAGACAGACAGACACACACACACAATCATTTATAAAGCATTATTTCCACAGACGTGCTCTGGTGATTAAATCTGGTTGTATGACACCTGAAGCTTTTGACTCCTGGATTGTGATGAGTCAGAAGGTGTTGATTAATTGTATATAACAGCGTAATACGTTATGGTTTCCATAGTAACAGCTCATTCACGTGGACGTGTACGGCAGACGCTCCAGATTAAAAACGTGTGTAATCGTTGATACGGTGAAGTTAATCTAACGTTTGTGGAAGGAGTCTGCAGCATCCGAGAGCAGGTTTTCACTCTACATTACAACATTAAAGGAGACATTAAACGACAGTAGAACCTTTAAAGGCATTAAATGTAAGTGTTGTTCATTCAGTCGTGGGAGCAGCGTATCCAGAGCTTTCTGCAGGGCTGCAGTGAGCCGTGACGACACCGAGGACCAGACTTTGGTTGTTTTGTGGTTATTTGCGTGCTTATAGGGGTAAAAGTCGCTGCTCGTCTGTCTAAGCTCTGCTTCCGTCTGTGCTTTCTTATTGACTGCAAATTCACATCTCTTTTGAATTAAAGCTTCAGTCTGGGCTCCTGAGTTTTGCAGCAGTGAAATGTTCACCATGTCCTCCAGAGATTGCAGCTACAGGTAACACAGGCTGTCCAAGAAAATTCTCTCAAAAAGAGTTTATTAAAAATGCCTACCTGCAGCCTGAGCAGTTTAGCATTCTATAAACTAATGCACTCGAAAAGTTACAAATAACGTTCAAATTGGAGATAGTGCGGGTTTATCCATGCTTTGTTCATAGCTCAACTCCGAGTGCGTGTGTGTGTGCGTGTGTGTGTGTGTGTGTGTGTGTGTGTAGGTGTTTAGTAGGTGTGATGAATCTTTCCCTCTCCTACATAAGATCAGATCTCAGTCCAGAACTGAGTAGATTATCGACATGGAAAAAGCCGAATGCGGAGAGGAACCCACACACGTACACACACACATTCTCTCTCTCTCTCTCTCTCTCTCTCTCTCTCTCTCTCTCTCTCTCTCTCTCTTTCTGTGGAGATGGAGTAAGTGTGCTTCTCATTATAATATTTATCCAGGAAGCAGATGTGCTTCTGCAGGGCGATTACCTCTGACTTGCTCTCCCCTGCTGTTCGCGCGCACACACACACACACACACACACACACACACACACACACACACACACAACTAAAGCGAGACAAACCACCTCTCCTCACTCCTACTGTACACTTTTTCTTTCTTTCTTACACACACACTTCTTTTCATTTTCATCTGTTTTAACCCGTTTATTTGGATTGGTTCTTTGATACGTCAAATTGGATTATTTCTGTCCACAGCTTCACTCATATAATCATTTCTCATTTGCCAAAAAAAACATATCAGTCCAATTCTAAACCAATTCTTCAGCCCACAGGATTTTTCATAATAGATTTTACACCACATCAGCTCTGGATTCTGATTGGTCAGAGCTTCTGCCTTGATTTCCTGTAACCGCAGTTCCGACAGTCAAATCAGAAAGCGTGGTCTTATTTAACGGAGAAAAATCTGTGTTGATGTGGTGAAGTTTTCTCTAAGGAGAAACGTTTCTGTAGCACGTATGAAGGAGTCTCCAGTGTTTGGAACAGTCAGAGATAAAGCTGGAACTTTTCCAGTATGTTGAGGACAGATACATGACAAGCTGTGATTTCTTTTGTCTTATTAACTTCAAGAGAGAGAATAAAGAGCAGCTGGTGAGGGAACGATGGCGTATAGCTGCTATAACGTACATCAGAACAGGAACGAACTTGTTTCTTGGATGTTCTAAAACATTCAATGTAACTATAAATGGATAAAAGGAATGATTTGTCATTGTTTAATTAAAAAAAAATTGAAATAATTACTATACGGTAAATTCCCGTGGTGACGCCACGGCAGTATAATACTCGAAGCGTGGCATTCTGAGCCCCAGTAGGATGGAGACTAACACATAAACATGTCTGATTGTAATTTCAGGATTACTTATGACTTTAAAAATAGAAAGAAATAACGTCGAGTGCAAACAGAAGCACGGCAAAAAAAAGCTCCATTGATGTTCTGGAGCAGTTTATGGCCAAGTCTCATGTTTATCCACTGTAAGTGTTGCTATAGTAACAGGAAAACATTCATGCACCGTTCCAAGGATGTCTGAAAGAACGTTGTGTGAATCATTTACCGGTTCTTACAACTTTTCAGCACATTCAGATGATGTCATTACGTGTGTGTACTCTGGATGTGTGATTTTTTCCTGATCTTACACACATGCATGTGGAGACTGACTGCTTGAAACAACCTGCTGCCAGTAATTCCTCACTAAACAAATTTCACACAGGCTAATAACATGGGAGGATCAGAGAGACAGAGAACTGGAGAGAAAGCACGCTCTTCCTTAAGTGAGGAAGACAGATCTTCTCGTGGGAAATCAGCGCTGGAGTGCGGTATCGGGAAAGAGAGCCTCATGCAGTAAAAGCCTCCTGTCTGCTTCACACGGTCAATCGCGCTCAGATTCATGGACACACACACACGGCGCCCCACGCACATATGTACACACACTCCATTACATGAGCGCCAAAGCTGGCGAGCACAGGCGTGGAGTTAGATAGACAGGCACTTTTGACACCAGATGCAATTACCAACAACAGTGCGTCAGATGGATTTGGCAGAACGTCAAGGTCCAGAGTGGGAAATTGTCACAAATGCTTTGATGACAAAGACAGGCCGAAGATGGCGAGAATAACGGATTCAATCTGTTAGCCTTCGTAACATGAAAGACAAGAGGTTAACGGTGATGCGTGCAACTGTTGTAGTCGTTTAGATGGAAGGGACAAACACAAGAGAGATCAGGAAAGCGAGTGTTGTACGAGATACAAGCTCATTTCAAAAGTCATGAGCTAGGACAAGAAGTGAGATCTCACTCTACATGCTCCTCAGATCTCAGAGTGTAAGCTCCTGAGGTTTGCACCCTGAGTTTCTGAGCCAGGCTGATCAAAACATGTTTGTTGCCTAATGCAAAGACTTCGGAGTTTGACTCTTGGTCCAGTGGAGCTTCTCAGTAGGAGTATCAGATTTCTGGAGCTTATGATCCAGGTGAGCAGTAGGATTCTGAATGAGAGGACATGACCAGCAGGGTAAGCGCTGCTCTAGTCACATCTAGAACTGACTCCAGCTTGTATGAGATCTTGAGCAAGTTCCATCCTAAGATCTAGTGTGTTTAATGGTCCTAAACCTCGAAAGTCAAGGTGTTACAGGATCTTCATTATCATAGACTCGCTGCATCAACGTGTTAGAAGATCTTGGATCTCCTGCACTGGTGGTGTAGATGTTCCTGATGATCTTGCATTGTTTTAGAAGATATTAATCATCTTGCATCAATGTTTTGGAAGTGTGACTAGGTTCAGAAGATCCTGACTATCTGGGAGCAGTGTATTAGAAACCTGAGGTTTCCATGTATTCATGTGTTGGAGGATCCTGACCGTCTGGTTTGACACAGTAGAGAGTTAGTAGACTTAGACGTTGGGGTCAAGGTGTTGCTATATCTTCTGTATGTGGGGTTATGTGTTAGAAGAGCTTTACTGTCTGTAATTGAGGTGTTACAAGATCTTTGCCTTGATGTTTTAGGTGATCTTGACTGTTTGGGGTTGGTGGGAAAAACTTTTAGATCTGGGATTAAAGTGTTGCGAGATCTGGAGTTGAGATTCAGTATTAGAAGATCTTGACACTCTGTGGTGCGTGTATGAGGAGAACATGACTATTTTGGGCTTGATATTATCTGTAAAGCTGTTCCTAAAATGAATCTTCCGGAGCAGAGTTCCAGAACCACGACTGGTCCCAGTACTGTACCGATGAGAACGGGGTCTAAAGTGAATACCGAAGGTTAACGTGTGTGTGTGTGTGTGTGTGTGTGTGTGTGTATGTGTGTGTGTGTGCATGCGTGTGTGGAAGTGAAAGTGTACTGAGAGAGACATATTAGCATTATACATCACTCTTACTAATACAGGCAATCTGAAATAGGAGCTGAAATAAAACAGATAGACGTGGCTGATGTGGTAATTTGTGTGTGTGTGTGTGTGTGTGTGTGTGTGTGTGTGTGTGTGTGTGTGTGCATTAGAGAGAGAGACAGAGAGAGACATAGAATGAGGGGAAATCATGGTCAGGCTTTTATAAGTCTCCATAGAGGAATATCAACTGATGTGTGTGTGTGTGTGTGTGTGTGTGTGTGTGAAGAGCTTAGAGAGATTGCAGATTGCAGAAGAGAAGATGATGAATTATTCTTGTTAAAGAAATATAATGCAGCACTGTTGACACAAACATAATTTGTATGTGTGTGTGTGTGTGTGTGTGTGTGTGTGTATGTGTGTGTGTGTGTGTGTGTCTAAATGGTACCACTCCTTAAGTTCCTATTCAGCACTTTGATACTCTCACTGACATCATCCTCCATTTACGCTTTTCATAGCACTCAAACCAATTCTCCATTAGCCAATCAGTGTCAACTTTTTCTCAACCAATCAAACGTCACCTCTCTGTTAATCAATCACACGTCACCTCTCTGTTAACCAATCACACGTCACCTCTCTGTTAACCAATCACACGTCACCTCTCTGTTAACCAATCACACGCCACCTCTCTGTTAACCAATCACACATCACCTCTGTTAACCAATCACACGCCACGTCTCTGTTAACCAATCACACGCCACGTCTCTGTTAACCAATCACACATCACCTCTGTTAACCAATCACATGCCACCTCTCTGTTAACCAATCACACATGACCTCTCTGTTAATTTAATTTTTGTATTTTTGTTAATTAATTACAAATAATGTGTTAATTATCACTAACTATTTTGTAGCTATCATGCATTTTTTAAATATTGTAGTTAAAATAAAACTTAACGTAAAAAGAAGTCTATATATATATACATCATTTGTGAGTTCTTTACTACTTTGCACATCAAATAAAATCTTGTTTGTTCATTTATTCGTTTCATTCTGTTTGATTGATGTGCACATTGTGGCACATTTTAAATGACACATGAACGTCTCTGCATATAAATAAAGTTCATAACTTCATCATTCTGGACGTTTAAATTAAGTTTGGAAAGTGGAGTTACTTTTCCTAAATTAAATCCCAGCTCTGAGCTTAAATCACATTTCTGATCGATTCTTGGTGCCACTTAAACCAGACGCGGTTTGATTGACATTCTGCTGACATCAGTGAGCCTTGATTTCTTTCGTTCTTCCTCTTTTTCCTCCTCCACTCTCATCTGCAGTGGCCTTTGGCACCGTGTGCACTGGTTTGTTTTTAATTAAAAGCGAAATTCAATAACCATATCGGTGCGTGTCATTTATGGCCGGTGTTTTATTGATCGTGTATGTAAATGGGCCACTTTGTTTCAGCCGAGTTGTCAGATTTGTGCTGACGTTTTCTTACAGCTTCATGTGAGTTAATCAGGGTTCAGATATTCATAACTCTCGCTCCAGAGGTCGGGGTTGGAACATATAGTTCCACATTCACAAATCATTCTACTTTCATTTACAGTTCTTGTAGTTTGTTGCTTATGGACATGCATGTTAATTGTTGTTGCTGATGATGTTTTTCATCTTAGTTCGCTTGACGGTTTAACAAAGCTAGCTAACTGTAGTAGTTCCATACACTCGCCAGAGGCGCTAACAATCTGTGCTAATTCTGTCCAAGATTTCTTTCTTTCTTTCTTTTAAATCGAATATTTGCTCATATGTGATAAGATCAAATTAAACCACTTTTTTTGCATGTCAAACAGTAAATGGGAACTAACTGCAGCTTGTAATACACACGTGCCTTAGTATTGATCTGAGAAACCATTCAAAGCACTGGTTGGGATTTGTCTCTTTTCAAACAGTGAATTTGCATAGAATGTGAAAATATGAAGAGGTGATATCACTGGAATCATTGTGCACTTTTCAGTCACATCTGTGCTCAGTCTCAGCTCACTCTCAACTCTGTCTCTGCACTTTCTCTCACTCTCTCTCTCATTCTCTCTCTCTCAACTCTGTCTTAAAGCTGTTTCAGCTCTATCACAGCTCTGTCTCAACTCTCTCTCTCTCTCTCTCTCTATCTCTCTCTCTCTCTCTCTCTCTCTCAATTCAATTCAATTCAATTCAAAGAGCTTTATTAGCATGACCATAAACGTGTACA
>JAQMYM010000021.1:1201997-1212697 GCA_030014255.1 Parauchenoglanis ngamensis
CCTTTTAACCAATAAAAATACAGAAAAACATTTAAACATTCAAATAAAATACAAACCTTCAGAAAATAAATACATGTTGGCAGGCTTTATATTTCTTTAATATTTTACAATTGAAAATAAAATAAAAATATATAGCACAGGGCTACACATGTTTCACAACCATATAGTAGAGTGGATAGACATGATGCTCTAAAGAGGCCAAAGGTATTGACTGTGAGTACAGATCTTATCGAGGCTCCAGAATGCAGACCATGAGAGGGCTTTCCTACACATGAAGTTATTGAGACTGCTAGCAACCATGGAGCCTAGATAACGGAAGTCGTTGACCTGTTTTAGTGTTTCTGACCCTATGGTGAGGTTCTGGTTCCTGGGGTAGTTTAGAGCCATGTTTTGCTGGTGTTAATAAGGAGTCCTACACTGGCTGCTCCCTCCACAGTGAGGGACATTAGGGCTGTCCATCGATATAAGGGAGGGGCATTCGGGGGGGCTGAATCCTACATAGTGGAGCTTTCAGTTTGCTTTATTTAAAAAAAAAAATTGCTATATTTTATTTGCTGTTTTCTTATCCATATTGACCTTCTAGCGAGTCTGTGTCACTGATGTAGATGGTGTACATCTTGTATTACTGCTGTGAATTACTACTGCAACTCTAGATTGGCACTGACCCATGATTTCTTTCATGCAGGTGTTGTCCTGTCTTGCACTTTGTTTGCTGTATTGTTTGGTGTTTATTTTTGACATATTAGGACATACACATATATCCATTCCATATGTGGATTTGATGGGTACTCTCAAGGCTGTGAGAGTCTCAGAGCGTGTATAGCTGTAGGAAGGAAGTCATGAATCACTCAGCATGCTTATAGGGAAGTGTCACATACTGTATATGAGAGAGGTCCAAAACCCATAACTCTTATTTTCAGAATCCAGTAAAAAAAAAAACAAAAAAAAAAACATTCGTTTGATGTATATGTGTATAATAAAATTAAATTCCTATAATTCAACCATGTCTTGGATTTACAGTCAATGGAACATTGTGTACATATTTATTAGTGACTAACATATAATACTGATCAGATACATTCATCTGTGTTACACACGATCATCTGTTCTGTGTTCAGTCAACAGGAACACAGTGCTAATGGATTTACAGTATCTTACTGAGGATTGATGAAATCTTGTTTGGGAAAAATCCATTGACAGACATTTGTATTGGTTTTCCATAAGTAGTGGACTCAGACCTTCAGATCCAGAAGACAGTAATTGAGTGTGAGAGAGAGAGAGAGAGAATGTATAGCTAGAGAGAAAAAGTGACTATAGTAGGCTAATGCCCATTTCGTGTAATGCAATGCAACTGATAGTGGATCTATTAGATATGAACAGTGAGCACCAAATGCAGTCTAGAATTCAGATTGACATCGCCTCAGCTGCTCGTGTGCTGGGTTGGGTTTTAGTTACCAAGAACATTCATGCACTTTCGAAAAGGAAACGGAGAATTCAGGGAGTGAAACACAAAAAGAAGAAATCTAGTGGTTGTGTACTCTAAAAAAAAAAATGCTGGGTTGGAAACAACCGAAATTATTGTACCCAATATTTAATTTGTTTTTTTTTTACAAACCATGCACTATACAATATAAACAATACAGTATATTAAAAATATTGATGATACACAGGTCAATGCCATGTGACAGGCTGGGCGTCACCCCGCATTAATACATAGTAGATGTATGCCCTTGCAGTCTTGGCAGCCTGGAAATACTCCACCATGTTTGTTCCAGTCTGTAATAGAAAGAAGAGGGAGAGAAGAAAATAAGGGGGTAAAATGTAAGGGAAAGAAAATATTTCAAAGCATAAAGATTAAAAGCAACCAGAAAGAAGTGCATGTGAAATAAACAAAATGATACTCACTTACTAATGTTAATTAAAGCATTTGTAGCCTCCTCTACATTGTGCTACATTATTTTTCTTCCAATTTTGTATCCCCAGGTGGAAGAAGAGAGGGTAAGGTACACAGCACCAGTCTTCCCTTGGCATCTGTATATAATATAAAACATAGATATCAATATACAATACAAGCACAGCAGACACTTGTTCTACAGGATCAGTCATGAAGTTCACACGCTAATAGCATGCAAGTCGTCATGTGTTGTGGAGTTGCACATATGCACACACACATTACCAAAACTCGTGGCGTTGCAGTGAGGTGTGTGTGCCTGTGAACACAAACATAGAAGTAAGAAAAGGAAACTTGACTTCACATGGATAGATGGCAAAACACGCATAGACTGGCATTCAGTCAAAAAGGTCTGATCGATAGAAATGTCAGTGTGTTAATTGTGTCAATTCAAGAAGAAAGCAGTGGTGCATTGTTATTTTTCTTTTGAACACTCCTGAAATTGCCATGTTATGGTTGCAGTGTTAGTTCTTTACATATGCAAAGTTAAAAATACCTGTGTTACCTTGTCATTTACTGGTGTCGCGACTTTTTTTTCCAGTTTTGCCCTACTCAGGACTTTGTATGAGGATCGAGTTCTCAAATGGTCTGGGTGCAGCACCTGGAAGCGGTACTATAATGTCCTGTGCAAGAAAATGAAGACATTCACAAACTTGAAGTGTATATGGTGCCTTTGTAGTGACAACAAAAATATGAATTATTTTATGGATCATCCTTGGAGTTGTAAGGTGAGGAAACTCCGTGCACGTCTAGAATAGTTGGCAGTGTGTGCCCTCACCCATTGTACCCTGTGCTGCACAGTATTGCCTCACATGTACTCCTCCACCTGGCTGGTGGGCTGCGTGTTGCTCCTCAGCCACTCCTTTATGTCTTCTGCCTGCTCATGGGATATAGATGATCTTTGAAAACAATGGGAGTTTACTGTGAGATTCATGGGGAGTGTCTAATGATTCACAGTTAAACAGTGTAAAGGGATTCACAATTCAGCAAATGTCAACACAATTACCAGGAATGATTGCACTGTATGAAGATGTGTCCTCACTTCTACAGCTTCTCAAACCAAAGAAAAAACCCCAAAAAACAATAAGACATGCACAATTTAAATTGCAACATGACCCAAGAAAGAGCACAATGTAGCTTTTTTACGGTAACAAGCAAAAGCTGTTTCACATAATACAGCATGTTTATTTTTGCGTTTAGTTTCTTGAAATTGTTATTTTTCCCAAATGCAAAAATACGTGGACTAAAAAGCGGACAGATATTGCAAGAACAACATTTTGGAACGCACTTTGTCACTAAGCAAATGCTGTCCAAAATAGCAAAACTATCAGAGAACTAGCTAACCTAAAATCAGAATTTTAGAATCAGACCCACTATATTGCTGGCTGGTTTATGGTCCCATCTTGTGAGGGAGGGGAGGGGCACTGTTTTCAACCACTAACCCAGCAGCTGGGTTACAGAAAACAACCCAGAATGAGTTCAAATAACCCCAAAAAATGGCCAAACAGCCTCACCCCAGTGTTTGGGTTGAAAATCCATCCTGGTATTTTTTAGGATGTTGTAGTAGTAGTTCTTTTTCCACATTACCTCTGATTAATGCACTATATGTCCTGCTTTCAATATATTGCTTCTTCTATTATTTAGTACATTTTTCATCCCTTTTTTGAGAAATAGTTCTAATATCTGTCACTGTAGGTCAGTGGTTGCCATCCTGTCGATCTCTGAGGCATTTTTAGTAGATCACAACCATCTATATACTGTCAATGATGCATTTTAAAACAAAACAAAAAATACAATGATAAAATATCCGCAAGTGGGCTAGTTTTGAAAACTGCAACATACCGTGCAATACGGGTGTGAATAAACCCAGTAAATACATTAATTCTAGCAAGTTGCATAGGACGACGTTGTATGATTGACTTCATCTGAGCCTGCAAGCCGTTGCAGCAAAAAGCTGTAAGATTTCAAGCTGGTTTTGTAGCTTCAATGATTCTTTCTGCTTCGCCAACTCATCTGTCGTTACTGAGGTTGTCAGAGTAATGCTGTAATCATGATTAAGTGTTATTTGCACTTCCATCTCAGAGTTGGAGTCAGATGCTGCTAAATCCAGGGAAATGCATCTCCTTTGTTGAGTCTTCTCTGTCCCTCAGCCAACACAGCAAAATCACCTGTCTGGAAATACCTGTTACAGAGGCAAGTTTTTTGAATGAGATTGAAGTTCTCTCTATAGATCTTAATGAGCCACTGAACCTGTACCACAGGATCAACTTGGAATCCGATGAAAGCTAATCTCCAAGCTGTACCTCAACGAATTAGCTAGGGTTAGGGTTAAACCTAACCCTAACCCGAGATATTTTCTTATCGTTGATATGTTAATAGTTTCTCCTTAATCTTAAAAACACCCATGATTGCTATTGCTATCCAGGTCTTCTCATAATTCTCCTCACACCTATTACATCAAACTACAACTGGATGCAGTAATACACACCAAATGTAACCCGGAAGATAGGAGATGCCCTCTGGTGCACTGGGTGAATTACAGTTGTGAAATAAAGTTACCTTTGCAGAACCGTTTCCAGCTGCATCACATCAACCTGCTGTTACTCAGCAACAAGGGGAAGAAATAAGAGGCTTAAATCAGGGAACTAATTAGGGGCGCACACACTAGGTGTGCACAAACACAGGAAGTGAGGCAGGCACAAAGCTGGGTGAAGTTGTCCATGGTGGAGAGGGGGTAGTGATGACGAGGAGGGAGTAACGTTCGCTGCCAAGCAAGGAGGAAGGGCAACATCCTCAGTCATGCGTTGTTCATGGTGGATGTCCTATTAGCATTGTCAAATATGGAGTGCCATCACACTACTTACCATCTGAAATTCGAGGATTCTTTCCCACCCGAGCACAAAAAATGACAGAGAGAAGAATTCAAAAATCTAAATTTGTTTTAAAAGTTCACCAAAACTTTTCACAACACCAACCTAGACAGCTAAAGTTGCTACCCAGGCTTCATTCTATGTCTTCATTTATTCCATGGTAGCCATCTCCAAGCACAAGAAGCCCCTTCATCAATGGTGAGTGAGTTGTTAATAGAAGTAATGACTGTCATCACCGATACATTAAAGCAAAGAAGAAGACATAAAAACAATAATTAACAGTGTGCTGCTTGGTCCTGCAGTGCTAATGAGATGAGTGGAGTTGTTATCTGACGACACTTCTGATCAGATTCTCAAGGATTTGCAAATGCTTTCCAAGTACTGCACACATTTGACTGATAAACACCTTAATGACTGCATTAGGCTGGCACTCTCAACCAATGCTCCAAATTACAGTCTTAAATTCCAACATGTTAATCTCAAACACCCGCGGAGTGGTCTCACACACCAGCACAGGAGGTCTCCAGAGTCAGTACATTTTGTCACTTAGCATGGCCAACAATCACCTACTTTGAGAAATGGAAGTGGCTAACCACAGACTGTTGTTTTTGTGACTTGTTCACTGATTCATTCATCCAGATCCGGAGCCTATCCCCTAACACTGGCCATAAGGTTGGAATACATTGTGGATGGGACACCAGTCCAATATAAGGCACCCTGTCCAGGGGCAATTTAGTGTAGCAAAATTGGCTTGATTTTGGTAGGTAACCAGAAACCCTAGGGGGGCATGCAAGGCTCTACAGAGAGTAACCTAAGCTCAGGATTGAACCAGGGATCATGGAGCCTTGAGGCGGACGAATCATGCCACTGCATCATGCTGTCCATTTGTACAGTGTGTAGGAGGAATGCGAACACAGATGTGTAAATATATACCACAAACGACATAGTTCACAGAACAGGCACAAATTCACTACTGGTGTTTGGTTTAATTAATTAATTAAGTTTAATTAATCCCGCCCTCCCAAGAGTTAGGGAACTAACCAGGAAGTAAACATGGAAGCGGGTGGCATCGCTACATTTTGAAGATTAGACTCCGCCATAGTTGCTGTGAATATATATAGATACATAAGAGGAGCAGTTACTGCACTGCCATTGCACTGTGTGGTTCTTTGCTTGTTTTGGATTCAGTTGAATTAGATTATCATAAACTTTATGGCAGGTTTAATACACTCTGCTCAGAGCTTGGTGACTAATCGAGTTTTAAAAGATCTGTCAAGTTTTTTTGTGCAACGTGACTTCAGAACTTTGCTAAACTTAAACACACTATAGATATTAGAGATTTCATCACACTATCTATCTATCTATCTATCTATAAACATATGTCTGTAGTATTCAGACTATAATTGCTCGCTCTCTCTCTCTTTATCTCACTCTTTGGCTGAGGTTAAAATGGTCAATGGATTAATTGAAAGAGGGCTGATCATTAACAAGATGTTAGTACTTGTTCTTCCACTTTCTAGCATTTCTAAGAAAATTGTTTCATCTAATTTTCCTCCCTTCATTAAAAATGGAACCCTTGAAAGTGTTCTCAAGTGTTATGGAAAGTTAACAGTGCAGATCAAAATGGTTTTTCTGGGATTAAAAAAACGTGGACATATCGTGTCTTTCTACCGCTTCACACACATGTTCCTGAACACACACCATGAGCTGCTGAATCTTTCTGTTAAACAGTCGACAGTGAACATCAACCCATCTTTATTAGCTCTTTACAGATTAGGTGTTTTTTGTGTGGTGAACACTGTCGTGTCGGACAGGCGTCCCCAAGCAGACAGGAGAGCAGGCACGCCAAGACATTGACAAAACCAGCATGTATTGAGTAGCTGAGCAAGCCTGCAGCTGGTGCAGTGGCAGTAAAGAGCCCCACTGAACAACTGGGTGACTCTGCAGCTCACACAGTGCCAGTAACCAGTAAAACCTTTAGCAGGTCTCAGTGCTATACTGGCTCACAGATAAATGTAATTTTAGATCTGTCTACTGGAGCTAATTCATGCCTTTCTGATGTCTCAATCTGCCACATTTTGATGCCATGCTGTATAGCAATACAAAATGCTTGTCCTGAAGAGCTTGACCAACTGAAACACTATCACCTGAACACACCTAAAAACATGATACACTCCTGGCAACTTCTGCAACTGGTGAAAACTGCAGCTGCATGAATTGTTTTCAACCTTCCTAATTTCTCCTGCAGTGCCTCATTGCTGCTCTCCCTCCAGTGGCTTCCTGTAGCTGCCCGTACTAGATTTAAAACACTGATGCTTGCCTATAAAGCCAAAAATGGACTCATCCACCTACCTTATCACACCCTGCTCTGCACTACACCTCCTCCAATCCTCCAGCACTGCTCGGTTGGATCCGCCAGCTTTCAGTGTACAAGGAAGGCTTGCATCAAGGCTTTTCTCTGTTCTGGGGCCTTGGTCCTGGGATAAACTTTTTCTAGATGTCTGAATAGAGAGACGAGAAAGAGTGGGTACAAATACAGCAACTGACCAAAGAGATCAGAGGCAGATCAGGGAGGACTGTGGGAAATTGAAAAGTATTGAAAATTGAAGGGTATTGAAAAGTCTCCAAGCTTCATTCCCCACATCCTTACTGATTTGCATAAGCAGCAACTGCACCTTTTTCCAACTGAAGCCCCGTATGCAAACACTGCCTCGATTTTTCAATAGTAAAAAACGAGCAAATGTACAAGTACCGCATAAAATCTGGACTATACCAGGAAGTCAAAGGGAGAGTGGACCGAGAGAGTCCGTCAGTTCAAACCTCCCGTCCCAGAGTGTGCTGTACAACAGTCTTCTGCTGATATGATCTGGAGTTCTTCAGTCTACAAAGTGGACCAGCGCCTTCCTGGTCAAATGTAACCTCACTGTTGCGAATCTTCATACCCTCACTGGGAGCAATGCACATTGGTTTTTTTTTAGGTAGACAAGAAAAGTAACCATTTGTCTCCTAAACTAAAAACAGAAGGAAAAGACATTAACACTGTGAGCTTGCTAAAGGCCAGAAGAGTAACAGATCGCCTCGATGAGTTTCACATAATGAACAGCAATGTGATAACGTTTGACAACAAACTGGTGTGCAAATAAGGGTTTGGTAACAGATGACGGTGAATATTTTTAATGGTAAAAAATATAAAAGCAATTGAATTTCTTTGTCTCTTTTACGTAGAAATAAAATCATGCAGGTAAACTGCCTTTAATTTATCCAACAGCTTTTCTAATTAAGAGCACACAAAAGTCAAAATCTTTCACTCTCCTGGGATGGATTGAGTGATAAAGATGGTGTGGAATAACCACAGGTTCTCTCTATCTCTATCTTTCTTTCTCAAACACACACACACACACACACACACACACACTCTCTTTCTCTCTCTCTCTCTCTGATGTGATATGAGAGTTGGATTCACAGCAGCTCTGGAGAGAATGATCTACATGTAACAGATGTTACGGACATACACAGACACCATGATTAATGAGGGAGGGTGTGTGTGTGTGTGTATGTGTGTGTGTGTTTGTGTGTGTGTATGGGACAATACTGATGTTCTTGATGATGATGAAGACTAAATGGTTTAACAATTAAAAATGGTGAAAAAATGATGATGGAGCTGTTTATTGCAGTGGTGATGATGATGATGACGATGATGATGATGGTGAACACTAGAATGCTATGAATTGCACTTTGACTCAGAGTGGACACTGATGCGAGCGGCTCAGTGCTCAGTGCTCGCTGAACTCAACTGCTCACTCTCCTTGTTACCTGCATTGTAGGAAGATGCTGAGATTCCTCCTCTTGATATTTTCAAAAAGCAGTTTGCAGCATGATTTGATTTGATCATTGATCAGGAAATATGTCCGGATTGCTGTTGTGTAGTGTCATCTGTTCATGAGCATGACATCATACACTAGCCTGTATTCACTGGGTATCAGATGTTGCTGTGTGAGCATTTTTATGAATACGACTGAATGAACGCAGTATCAGGCTGATACCCAATACCTGTGTCAGTGATACATTGCTAACAGTGATGATGATGATGATGAAGATGATGATATAATGTAATGTAATGATGTAATATGAAACTAATCACACACACATACAATTTAAAGGGAACGAGAGGAATGAGGGAACACCCTTAAAGGAGTGAAAAATGCAAGAGACTGAGTGCAAAAGCACACAAAGAGAGCATGAGAGAGAGCGAGAGAGAAGCGAGGGAAGGGAACACCCCGGCTGAAGACAAACGAGTGCAGCACTGAGCGCCTGAGGCAGAGAGAGAGAGAGGGAGGGAGAGCAGGAGGGAGGGAGAGCGGGAGGGAGGGAGAGGCAGAAGGGGGCAGGATCACCCTGCACGTGTGAGTGTGTATGTGTGTGTATGTGTGTGTGAAACAGAAAGGGGTAGCGTGTGTGTGTTGTGTCTGCGCTCATTCTTGTCTCTCCATGGCCGACTCCGGCTGTGTCCTGATCCCCAGTGCAGCGATGCTCCCTCACCCCATCCCAGCCTTCCTCTACCTGCCTGAGGTAAGACTCCTTCTGTTCCGCTCATCCCTCCATCCTCCTCCTCTCATCCCTCGCTCTCTCCCTCCATCTCATCATTCTTGTGTGTGCTTTCTCTCTTCCTCCGTCTCCTCATCCCGTGCTGTCGCGCTCTCTTTCCAAATGGTTATTGTGCTTTTTCCTGCTCACTCTCCCTCTCTCTCTCTCTCTCTTGCTCTCTCCCTCTCCCTCTCAATCCATTCATCCTTTTGTTCCTGTAGTTCCTTTCTCCTCTGTTTTCTTTACATAAGAAGAGTGCTTGTATGTATTTGTATGTGCGCTTGTATTTCGGGATGTTTTGTCATTATCGGAATCCAGAGAAAACAGTGTATGTGTGTGTGTGTGCGTGCGTGTGCGTGCGTGTGTGTGTGTGTGTTTTGTGACTTCTGGCATTTATGCAGCCAAGGGAAACTGATGTATGTGTGTTTCAGGACTTTTCTTGTTGTTGGCGGAGCCAAGAGAGAGCGAGAGAGAGGGGGAGAGAGAGGGAGTGTGTAGGTTTTGGTGTTCCCCAAGTATCTAATTATGGTGCAGTAGTGTGTGTGTGTGTATGTGTGTGTGTGTGTGTGTGTGTGTGTGTATTTCATCTTCTCTATAGAGGCTTGTGTAGTTTCAGATTTGTCCTCAGACTTGTATAGATTTGTACTCTTAGCTCAGCTCACGTTGCTGTATTACATCACATTACATTACATCATTGTCTCAGCTTAGATCACATTACAGTAATATTATATTTCTGTTACAATGCAGCGCTGCTGAGTTCTGCATTCTGATTGGTCAGAAGGTGTTGATTAATTTTCTAGAACAGCAGCTCTGACAGTAGTGCAGCTGCACATCACAGCTTTATATTAATGCTCTCGGTCTAACACGTTATGGTCACCGTTTCTACAGTAACGGCTGTAACTTCCAGCTCTCGCACATCTTCAGGACAGGGGTTTACACGTTCTCTGTAATGTCGTATATCACTGTAATATACTATAAATGGATAAAATGCGTTGCATTCTTTAATAAATAAAATTGTGATCATTCAATTTAGTAACACAGTGTGTGTGTGTGTGTGTGTGAGTGTGTGTGCGCGGTACTGGTGGTTTTATATTATCACAAATTACACACATTGCATACATTTATCAGATTACATAAGATAATGTTAGATTTAATTCAGCCATGGAGCTGTACACACCTACACACACACCTACACACACACACACCTACACACACACACACCCACACACGTGTCTGCATTTTATTCGTAGTCCAGTGTTAATAAACGATGAGGGATTAGATTAAGTTTTCAGCTT
>JAQMYM010000021.1:1233906-1246545 GCA_030014255.1 Parauchenoglanis ngamensis
GTGTGTGTGTGTGTGTGTGTGTGTGTGTGTGTGTGTGTGTGTGTGTGTGTGTGTGTGTGTGTGTGTGTGTGATGTATCGTTCAGATCATCATGAGAGGAATTAGTGTGTGATTAAAGAAGTGTGTGAGAGAGGGGACATTAACACCGAGCACACGTGTCATTATCACATCAGCACTACATGCACATTTCCTGAGGAAAACCTGCACTTGGGATACAAAGGAAACAAAAAAGGGTCAAGATTTAACCACGTTTTTAAATTCAGATTAATGCAATTATTTTATGATTTTTTTTTACATTTGTTGGTTCTGTGAAGAAAAAGCGTGAGGAAGTAGGAGTGTTTTTTGTTTTGTTTTGTTTTTCAGAAAGAGGCATGTATGTTTGTAGTTGACGTTGACGGGATCAACGCGGTGACACGAAGCAAACGCCCCCTTTATATCTCAAACAGTTTCTCTTAAGGATAGCAGGTCTTTTGTTTCCACAATGTCTTTTCCCTGCTGAGGTGAACAGGATGTGTTTTTCTCTCCACCCTTGCAGTGTTTCTCTCTAATGAGTAAGTTAGTGAAGTAGATGTAATTAATCAAATGCCTGTCCGAACCCATAGCACTCAGGAGCAAACAGAGAATTCATGTCCAACAGATTGAGCTAATTGAGTCCAGAAAGGGACTGAAAGGAAGGAAGAGTGGAAAGAATTGTGAGTAGCATTTGGTTCCTTAAGTGAAAAGGCGGTAAGGGTGCTTTTACACCCAGCCCAAATATTCACGTTTGGGGCAGGAGCTTGTAATCGTAATTTCTTCTCAAACTGTGGATCGATTGTGGAATTCCACATATCCCGTTTGTGCGTGCCTGACAGGCACTAGGATCTTTGTCTTGCTGCTTTTTTATTATTTTCCTCTGGTACCCAGACTCATCTGCTGAAGAACAGCTCTTCATAGATGCAACATGCAGGAGTGCTTGCAAAAGAGGATCTGTTCTCAGATAAGAAGATGTGCGAGTGACCAAGACTTTCAAAAGGCTCAGGAATTGGTCCTCTGGAGTTCACCCCATCTAACACAAACAGCTTTTACACTTCACCAAATGTTCAGAAGTCTCTGGAAAAAAAAAACTCAACTGTGAAAATGGCCTTAGATTCCAGGATACCATGGCATTGATAGGAAGTGGAAAGTAAAGTAAAGAAAGAAGCGAGATAAAAGCTTTTCCAGCTAGTGTTATTTTCCGGCTAGAACTGATGAACCCCAGCTTAAATATGCATGAAATTTGGGACTTTGGGACATTTTCTTTCTCTTTCTCTCCATGTCTAGCTTCATTTCCTCTTCCTGAAACTCAAAGCTCTATTTACCCCAAGCACTGTAGCATTAAAACCATTCTGACACTTCGTTAGCATTTTTTTTTAGCTTTGTCTCATTTTCCTCCTGTGGCTAACTGACCTTTGGCCTTTTTTGCTGCCACTTCTACCCCCGAGAGTCCCTTATGCTCTTTATTCTTTATAAATTCATGGTTTCCACTTAAACCCAAAACAGGGGGTACTGAAATAGAGCCTTGGTTGCTCATTAGTATTTCTATGTTTGAGTTTATTAGTGGAAAGCGCAGGATTTAAGAGCTGCACTAGGAACTATACAGTCAAACTGGACTTTTATTTTTACGTTTATTTCCTGTAATTCTGCATTTACTGTATTTCAACAAGCTAAAAACAATGTTGTTGTTTCTGCTGAAATGTAGCATGCCCATCTCAAGGCTTAGCATGTTGGGCATTCTATGGTTGTAATGAATAGTTATTTGTGTTTCCATTGGCTTTCTGTCACCTACATATTGTAATACCTGGCTATAATGTCCAGATCTTTTTAAGATCAATGTGCAAAAAAAAAAAAAATGGTTCATATGATAATTATTGGCTCTGATTAAAATGTGCACCAATATCAAGCAAGAACAAATGGGCTTAAGTTCTAAGACAAAATCTTTAAAAACCTTTGTTTCCCTCAAACTATGCCTCATATGAGCAAAAGCCTGTGCAATTCTCTGAGTAGTGCTTAGGTCTGTAGTTATGTATGAGGCCTGTATACCGATGTGTGCAATTTCAGTATTAAATCTTTACTATGTGCAAGTAACTCCACTCAGAATATGGCTGGGAGTGTATATGATTTTAACAAATCAAGACTTTCCGTCTCCGCAGGCGGTTAAAGCTGAAATGGCATAATAAAGTAGTGTTTATAAGCAAAGCTGAAAACTGGGAGAGACGTTTGATCTCGGAGCATGTACACGCCCACTCTACTAATGCCTGCTAACTTGAGACAGGGGCAAGGCATCCCCTGAAACAGCTAAATCTTCAGAGTGAGAGAGCCTCAAGGGAGAGAGAAAGAGAGTGATAGGATGAACATGAGAGGGAGGATAATGTGTATCTGTGTGAAAGAGAGAGAGGAGAGGGATAATGGAGAGTGAAAGAGCGAGTGAAAAAGTGAGAGAGATGGGATCAATGCTCATTTGGGAGAGGGCATTCCCTGAGGACTCATCCATGGAGGTGGAGTTTTACCCGATCAAATGGCTTTTCCATCGATGGGTTAGGCAAATCACCTCTCAGGGAGCCACCTGTCAGTCATAAACATACTCGTACGGGTGACCACACTGATGATGGGTTACAGTAACAACGGCTGCATTAATAACCAAGTTGGATTTGGTCTACAATATACTACAACTCTAAAGAACGCTGAGGGAAGGATCAATGAATGTGCAAATATACAGTAACTAAGGAGCTCACACTAGCGTATATTTTTTCTATTTCTGGTTCATTAAGACCTGCAATGGGCGTGCAGAGGGCATAGGCTTTTTTTGTTGTTGCTAGGGCGGTATCCTCCAAGGTACATCTTTTTACACCTGGAAATGGGAATGAAGAAGATGAAAGGTACGGCACTGGACCTCTATTAACTTACACGTACAAATTTCAAGGTACACCACATGCAAAAAAAAAAAAAACATACTTAAAGTACAACAGGTACTACCTTTGGCGGTTTAGTACCCTGTTGTTTGAGACCGTAGCATTGCTGCATTACCTCCAGTGTCTCTGCTCATGGGTTACCACTGGGTTCTCTGCTTTCCTTATCACCTCCTAAAAACATGCCCGTGGCTGGATTATTGACCCCTAAATGTTTATGTATGCCTCATCTAGGGTGCATTTCCCCCTCACATTATTGGATCCAGATCCACCATCACCCGACCAAGAGCCTATTGAAGCAACATGTGGCAGGCAAGTCTTGTGCCCTTTGACCTCATTTTATTACATTTAATTGCATTTGAAAACTAAAATCAAGACAAGAGGCTAGAGCACTGAATAAGTCAAAAAAGAAGAAGTTCAGAACTAATTATTATGCACTGTGTGAACCCTACCATGTCAAAATAAAAGGTGATGCAGAGGTACACTGTGTTCCCCGAGGTATACCAATGTAAATGTACCCTCAAAGGTACAGTAATTGTCCTTATGATCCAATTATGTACTATAATGATGTTCCTCTATAATTATGCGCCTTTTACTAAAGGCAAAAGACATACCCATGAGACTACCGTCGCACTGACAAGAACATTTTTGAGGACAGAGAAAGATGAATACTTGGCTTTCTTTCATGTGCTGAAAGAAAGACATGCTGGAGAAGAATGGTCAACAGGCCACATCTGTGCATTGGGAATGGGTAAATCCAACATGAGCTCTATGACTTGTCAGACATTTAAAGCCTTTTCACAGCCAGTCCAGCCCCACTGGGGCAAAGAGTTTGTCATCCACATCATGGATATAAGATCTCTGACAAGAAAGCCCCTCGATGATTCCCGTTTGCCTGATGAGTTTTCTTTTCTGCCACTTTCCTACTAACATTGGGACTTGAACGCACACACTGGTATTTTGTGAAGAAGTGCATGCTG
This sequence comes from Parauchenoglanis ngamensis, assembly GCA_030014255.1. NCBI lineage: Eukaryota > Metazoa > Chordata > Actinopteri > Siluriformes > Auchenoglanididae > Parauchenoglanis > Parauchenoglanis ngamensis. The sequence goes on from JAQMYM010000021.1 coordinate 1,237,810, forward strand.
TGTTTTGTTGAGAAGTCTGATTTGCACCACTGCCTTTCCCCCCTTCTGTGGCTTCAGAAAAGGGTTGAAATAAAAGTTAAACACAAGGGAGAGAAGTTGTGACCGCTGCTGACTGACCTCGGTGCAAGAGTTACAGGATGGCATAGTGGAGACAATGAGGAAAGACTAGAAAATCATTCCTCATGAAAGCTGATGAGGGCAGAAAGGCACAGGAAGGGATTGCGAGAGGGAAACTAATGTCAAGCACAGAGACAGAGAATGTATCAAGAGAGATCACGGGACACTGAAAGCTGGAAGCGTGAAAAGAATGTAATGAGATAGATGAACAGCATGTGATAAAGAGAAAAGAGAGGGATTCTGCAAATCTGAGAAGACTGTTGAGCTTGGGGCTGGTGCACTGGAGTTCAGTGGTGTGCTAGTCAGATTGTTGTATTCTCCCTCTTTCTCTGGTTGTTAATCAGTGAGAGTTGTGGCAATTGGCATACGCGTGTCTTGTCAGTAGAGCTTAAACCACAGGTGTCAGTTTGGCCAGCTGCCTCATTCCATTTGACCAAAGTGAATTTGCAAGAAGAAAAATGTGTATTAGCCTGTAGTACACCATTACCATACAAGAAAGAACCTGAAACCAATGCAATAGGGAGCATGTGTTCATGTTTACAGTGCGCTTGAGGATTGAAACTCGGTAAATGCACTGATCTGGTGTTATTTGTATAATAGCCTCCAAACGCTTAAACGCATCACACAGTGTAGCGACCTACACATAAATGTGTTGAAAAAGGAAGTTGATGGAGAGTAAAATCAGGAAAGGTGGAAGAGTAAGGTTCTTAGCATGTATGTTCTTATTGAACGTATGCCTTTATATTACTTTACTTCCTGACAAAATTCCTGTATGCATGTGACTCAAATTGCTAAAAGACACAATCAGGGTGGGGAAACAGTTAGTTTAAAGAAAGGGTAACACTTTACAACACCAGTAAAAAAAAAAAAATTAATGGGTGAAGTAACGCTTACTTGAAGATTAATTACTACGTGAGCTAATGAAATAACGAAGTGAGAGGTAACGGGTAATTAAGAATTAACAATTACATTTATTAATAGCTGTGTACACATGACTCTGTTGTGTGTTAAAATATATACTTCATTATTTCATATTGGGCTAAGTATTAGCTCATGTAGTAATTAATCATCATGGAAGCATTAGTTCACTCATTAATATATGCTTATTTGCGTACTCGTATTGTAAAGTGTTTCCAAAAAAAAGGCACATTTATGTGTTTTAAAGAGCTGGTCTTCTCAACATCAATACTTCCAGGACAGAGACAGGAATCAGCTACAAATATGATGAAAAGAAGAGAGATAAAATGCAGTTATCCCTCCCACCCTTCCTTCTCACCACTGTGTCTCCCCTCACACTCTCTCCGGAAGGAAATGGAGGCCACTTTATCTATTTATTGTATGCGTTCTTGTTCCTCACCAGCTGTGAGATGCTTGAAAGAATTACGCGTCCGTCTCGGCCTATGTGGAATCTAGAAATTAGATTTAAGAGATGCATGGAATGTGTTATTAGATTGTGTGGTGATCATGTCTCACCGCCCTCCCATCTTGTTCTAGGGATGGTAAGAGCTAGTGTGTATCCCCATCGTGTGACGTTATTGCTCCATCGACACACAGTATCTCAGGACTCTGTGTTTGGTGGAAGGATAGCATACCCTCCTGCATTGGCCCTTGCCTGACTTCAAGATGTGCATCACTGGAAACCATCCATTATTTCAATATCACAAGTCATGTACAGCGTTCACATTTTGCCCCACTTCCTATCACACTGTATTCTTCACTTACTTCCTCAAACCAGGGGTCAGAAGCACAGGGCCAGTGTATCATCCATCATCTACTGCCAAGATATTAGCGAGAGAAAGAGAGAGAGAAGAGGGGGAGAAAGATCACAAGGTTGGAAGAGGAGAAGACACGGTAGACATTGTATCAGAAGTCCTTTTCACAATCAAACAGCTGTTGAGATGATCAAACAATCTCATAAGAATCAAAGCCAACTCTTGGAGAGTCAGTGAGGTAATCTCATCTAAAAGCTAATGAGATTCCCTATGGTGTAAATCCATTGAGCACTGCTCTTCTTCAGAAACTGTTTTTTTCTCCTTCTGATCAAGGCTTTTGCTAATTGTCAGTGAGATTTGCTCTGATCACTGCTTTCTTTTAAAGCACGGGACATCACTGCTTTAGGGACGCCTCAGCTTAGCCAAGTTTGAAAAGTCAGTGCACTGAACCTCACCATTTCTCCAAGCTACTATTTGTTGTGCTCTTTGAACAGTCTGAGACCAAAGAGAATTTCCTGAGAAATGTAGAGGTCTAAAGATGTTAAGATGTTTCGCCATCCAACCTTCATCAGTTCTTCAGGATTACACTAACCTTTAATATCCCAGATGACTGAAAACCTCCCTAACATCCATTAACTCTACTGGTATTTCTGAATAAACACCACTGGACTTGATTTCGAGTTTTTCCTCCTGCGCTATCACTTTAGGCCAACACTACCTAACGCTCCAACCTAACAGTCCTTGCCTTCATTTGTTGATTTTTCATTCTGTTTCCAGGGTAACCAAGAGGCGACCAATCCGGTGGACGCAATGGCTCAGTCCTACACCCCAGCGCAGTTTCCTCCTCCCCCACAGAATGGTATCCCAGGAGAGTTCACCACAGCCCACGGCCTTCCCACGCAGGACTACACAGGACAGAGCCGAGTACCTGAACACACCCTGACTATCTACACACCCACACAGACACACAGCGACCCTGCAAACAGCGACAGCAACACAACAACCATCACCACCAACACAGTGAGTAATGTGGCAATAATGCTAGAAACTGACAGAAGGCCCTAAATGTGTCCCATTCAGATTACAGAAGGAATTAATGATCTTATGTGCTTTCATTCCAACCAAGAAGGAGCTGATTCCATCTGTTTAATCAATAAGATAGATAGATAGATAGATAGATAAAGCATGAGATGTCATGCAAAAAGAAAAGGAAAGTAGCAGCAAGATACTAAATCAAGGTCAAGGAATTATAATGTGTGCCCAGGGTGTTAATTCACAATTTAAATTTGTTGAATTAATATAATAAAATAATGCCAATGTTTTTGTTCATTCTGTGTGCTCACTAAGAAAGAAAACTTGGCCAGAGTTTAAAGGATTAGATGACTGAACATTCAGCAGCTCAGTTAAAAGGAACTATATCAGTGGCAACCCACTAATAACCCGGATACAAAGCTTCAGTGACTCAGACTAATGAGGCAAGGATATCCTGAGTCTACAAAACTTCCAAACAAACCCAAAGAACTTTTGTTTGGTCTGTAGTATCTGTTTTGGCAGTGAGTTGACTTCTTGGCATGTGGTGCAATCATGGGCACATTTCACAAGCGCTTTCCTGGCATTATGTATCTCATCACCGTGATTACGTTTCATTACCCCGGTTCTAAACCCACGTTTCCAGATGTGTCACCTCTCACTGCTGCATACTAATGGTCATAACCCGGCAACATCTACCAGACAGATCAGCCTCCTTTATTGTTATTTTTTGTTGCTGCTTTCCACCACGCTGTCATTAGCATTTTAAAAAGTGTAAAAGTTATCCATGCCTCATCTTCCTGTATCGTTTTACAGCTTTGTGTAAATATAAAAAGTGCTTACTTTATCCATGTTGTGAGTTCATTATCCACCCTTTATCCAGGAGAAGATTGGAGGTACTGAGTGGGTGCTATGATTGTGATAAGGAAGACTTGAGGCTAATTCTTGTCTGGGATATTGGCGTGAAAGGAATAGAGTTAACAGAACAGGCCAATAAATGGCAGTGGAATGGTGTTACATGGTCCACTGTCTGAAATAATGAGGGAAAAATCTTCATGTGACATGGATATAATGATATGTCAGGGACAGGATTATTATAATACCCCAGTGTGTGTCATAAGCTGTCATGTCTCCTTATGACGACTCATGGCCAATTACTCATTTGTTTTGAGACAGAGGACATGTAGCTGTTTGTTGAGGTTGCATCACAACCCTCAATGTGTCTGCGTCTCAGGAATTATCTGGCAGAAGAGTTGGGTAGAGGCTGTTGTAAATGTTGGAGACACTTTGGACATGAACTCATTTCTATCTTTTTTTTTTCTTCTTCTTCTTTGTACATTCCTCCAGTTGCTGTGATTGAGAAGTTTGGATAAAAATGGATAAAAGGATAAAAAGCATGTACGTAATCTTTGGCAAACCGCTGTGGAGAAAGCGGAATAAAGAACATGGGAACATGCTTTTTTGGGAAAATAATGAACTTCAGGATGGTGACAGTAACTCTGCTTCACCTGCACTGCACATGTTGCACTAATTACAGTAGTTGTTACATTACATGGCTAGTTAGATGATCGAATCCATCAATTTCTGTTTGTCTTTCTGCAATCACAACTGCGCTACGTTTGCAGAAAGCACTGATTGAGCATCACGTTATCGATCCAGCGTGATCATGACCCTTTCTAATTACACGCGGCGAAACTACAGCAGCACTAAATAACTGCGGTTCCTTACAGTTCAGTGAAATCTCCGCTTTCATACGCAGCACAATCAGAGGTGTTTATTACACTCCTGCAGAGTGTCTATGAGCCTCATCCGCCTGTTCGTAGCGCACACCATGCATTCTGTAACAGTTAATTTAACCCTGATGATTTTAATGTGTAAATGTGATCTTTTTAAGTGATTTCGCAGTGTGAGACGCACAGGCTGCTGTGGAGTCAGTCTTTCACTGCAGGAGATTGGGCACTGGAGCTCGGCGTACAGATTATAGCAACTCGATTGCATGCGAAATGCTTAGGAGTTTTAAGGAAATTAAATCATAAGACAATGTCACTCTAACCTTAAACCGTCACTTTACATGCCAGCTGGAGTTATAATAATGAATCCCTATCAACTATAGAGTCTATTAGTTTAGAGATAAGGACGAGAAGGCTTACTGTGCGTTCGAGAAGACTTTTAATTAGCATTAAAGAAAGACACGACATATAAGAAGGCTCCATGGTTTCTAAGGGCGTTTTCACAGCTGGTCCATGTAGTGCAGTCCACATCCAGAACTTGATTTTTCATATCAAAGAATTCCTTCTGAACCATGAATCCAGTGTGTAATTGCAAATGGTCATTTATAGGCATTATGTTTGTTGTTTGATTTATTTTTTATCATTATTTAGAAATGGGCATTGTCACAGTGCTCGCTCTCGTTAGCTAATTACACTGCTCCTGTGCTGTGAAAGTCTGGTTTTATATATTTATAACTATAACTACCCTTTCATCACCATCACTAAATTAGGAACAGGAAGTAGCATGACAAGTTGAAAGAATCACATTACTCAGAATGCAGCACTGGGAACGAATACACAAAGAAATCTGACTTCGGGCCCAAACAGCACCATGTCTGGGAAAAAACACAAGTGTGAAAATGGGGAAACATTAAAATATAGTTGGACTTTTCCTTTTTAGGATAAAAGGATACGTTTTCTTAACTTAAGCTTTCTGTTATAGGTCTCAAAGTAGAACACCTTCAGGAAGTGAGGAAGCCTTAGATATTCAAAAGATACTTGAGGAAGCCGTTTGTATGAGTTTTGGATAAATAAGTCCCTTTGTACAGGCAGTAAAAAGGCAGTGGTAGCGCCGAGGTTAAGCCATTGGGCTACTGATAGGAAGGGTGTGAGTTCAAATCCCAGCACTGTCATTGTGGGGCCCTTGAGTGAGGCCCTTAACTGCTCAGATGTATAAAAGAGATGTGAGAATCTGCTGAAAATGAAAGCGTGTTTTTGCAGATTGCACTGCATGCTTACATATGGTCACGAGACAAGAGCAGATTTATAAGCATAAGAAGTTAGTTGGAAAATATTCTGAATGAAAAAAGCTACCATTGCCCACAGTGTATGAGTCACATGTCAACACCTCCTGACCAATCCGAATCCAGAATTCAGAATTAGATTTAAATGAATCAGGCCAGAGTGGAGTGTGCTGGAAATTAGTTTTGGTGAGGTTTTTGTTGATTCTGGTCATGAACTGCCTGGTCAGGGCAGTGGTAGCTCAGTGTGTAAGATGTTGAACTAGTGATCGGAAGGTCATGAGTTCAAATCCCAGCACTGCCAAGCTATCGCTGATGGGCCCTTGAGCAAGGTCCTCAACCCTCAACTGCTCAGTTGTAAGTCGCTCTGGATAAGGGTGTCTGCCAAATGACACAAATGTAAATGATTCCTAGGTTCACCGAGTTTACTGGTATGAGAAGAAGAAAAGTAATTTTGGCTTGCAGGAGGATGCTAGAAATTAGTTGTAAGGAGTTGGAAAGATTCTTGAGAAGCGATTTTGGTTTGGAGAGTGCAGGGCTGGAGAAGAGCTGCAGGGCATCCTTAATGATTCACCCAGCCAAAACAGATTAGGTATACAGCATGGCCTCCTTTCCCACGCCCTAAATCATTCATGCTACACTGTGTTCAATCTCTTCAGCAGAAATAAATAAAGCAGGTGAGGTTTATCAAAATAGGGCGAGGGGAGGGAGAGAGGTATTGAAATGTAGAAATGGAGACATGAAAAGGAGGATAAAGAAACTAAATGAGGTAGGTAGAGAGGCACAGAGAAAGACAAGCCCTTTTCTACACTCAGTTTTCATTTATCACTAACAAGCTGATCTTCAAAGGACTGAGAAATGCATCCAGTTGAGGGGGAAAAAACAGGCATGGAAACTATTTATTTCTTGTCTTTAATTAATGCAACTAAAACTTTTACTGCTTCCAGTTAACTGCATGTTGCACCATATTCACTTCCATTTCATTCAGTTTGATTTGATGCTTTAGCGAAAGGAAGTGGTGAGGAAAAACTCCCTGAAACTTCATGGAAACCCTGGCGACAATGACGCATTAATAAACTGTACAGGGTCAATAAGAAGTGTTGTGCATCATTTTATGGCTAAGAAACAAGATCATTTTGAGTTTGTGACAGTCGGCACTTTACAATAAGCATCACGACACACATATTATATGTATTACAAATGAAAAACACAACTTCTTCTATGAGCTCTCTCTTGCTTTTGTATAATAAATAAACAGACTCACTGTTAATGAACTTTCTCCATCGCACTCTGTTTCTCGTTCTCTTTGGTTGGTTGGAGATTTTGAGAAGAACTACAGAGACTCAGACATGTGCAGAAAGATGGAGTCTCTATGAGTAATACATATCATATACATCCAGCATTAGCTTGACCATTCAGCTGGAGAGAGGAGGTGAGGATTAAAGGAGCTGTTCGTCTCCATCTCATTCTGGTTTAAGCAAGAAAAGATCACCTTCTCACCATTGTTTTCTTTATTATTCTGCTCTCGCGCTCTCTAAGAACTGACATAGTGCCTCCATTCCATCGGTTAATGTTAGACACAAGCCGAGAGTACGATCTCACATCACTATTTTAACGTTTTCTCATGGTATGTGTTATTTTATACAGCAGTCCACTAATTTGATTGGTTGAGCAGCGTTCCAGGAGTGCCTGCATTTCCTATAACCGCTCCAGGATGTTTTACTGCGTGTATCATTCATATCGCTCATCGGCGTCCTACACATAAAATCCCACCTCCTAGTTTGAAACAGTTACTAACAGTAGAATTAGTGACATCATCAGCAGACATTCAGGAATATAACTTTTTTGACTTAAAATATTAAAGCTTATCAGATGAATATGGAAAGGAAGAAGGGATGCTGATTTTACCAGAAGCACCTTTAACTGCAATGTAAAAATCGATGTGAGCTAGCTAGAGACCTAGCTGACATGCTAGAAAGTGGGTGTGGCTTCTTTGAGATCAGAAAGCAGCAGAAATGAACAATAAAAGCAGCATCACTCTAACAGTCGTGCTGCTGTATTGAATATCGGCGTGGCTGGGATTAGCTAAAGCAATACATTTTACACAGAGTCAGAGGGACAGTTTGGTATATGTGACTCTCAGAGAGCAACCTAGTGCGAAACTAATATTTTAACTCATTTAAAATGTATCTAATAATGATACATGAGTTGTGATTGGTTATAAAGTACTCATGGAATTTAAGTTAAGTGCAGCTATAAATGGATAAAAAGTAAGATATGTTGTAGTTTAATAAATTCAAATGTTATACCATACCAAATACAAATACACATTGTTAAAGTACAACTGAATCTGTCCCTATTGCTGTGGTGTAAAAGTAGCTGTTGATACGTGCCTAGAGGAAATGTGTTCGCGGTTTCTGTCATGAGGAAGTGTTTCAAAAAGAGAGATGAAGTGAATAAAAGAAAGGAACGAGAAGGAAAAAGAAAGAAAGCAGAAAAAGTACACCTCGTCCCGGACGTCACTCGGGTTATCACCTCTGAGTGATCCGTCTCTGGCGAACCTCCTACAGCCTGATCACCACTTTTGTTTAAAAAAATGGAATTGTTTGATCAGCTATGTGTTTCATTCTTAATCATCTCTTGGAGCTGAAAAAAGAGAGAGTGAAGTCTTATCACTCTATCATCACTCTCTTCTTCTCCCTCGCTCTCTCACTGCATTTTGTATTTGATTCCATTTCATCTGCAGGCCTGCTGTGCAGAAACCCCACAACACAGGAAGAGATAAGACAAGCTCACACTCACACTCACACACACACACACACACACACACACACACACACACACACACACACACACACACACACACAC
>JAQMYM010000021.1:1315931-1329995 GCA_030014255.1 Parauchenoglanis ngamensis
CACACACACACACACACACACACACACACACACACACACACACACACACACACACACACACACACACACACACCACCGTCACGTGACTTTCACATTCCTGAGCAGACTGGTTCACAGAGAAAACAAGGAAATGGTTCAAAAGAGAAATCTCTTCCTAAGTAGTTTCCTGCTCTGAATGGATCTGAGGGCACAGAAATGAACTTCACACATGACGACCGATTACTCAGAGAAAGACGTTCCTAATAACTGGGCGGGTACACGTGTGTGTGTGTGTGTGTGTGTGTGTGTGTACCGGGTGGGTTGTTCCTCCGATGGGCGTGGGGATCCTCAGGCTCGGCGAAGATGTTGGAGGCCATTCTGTTCTTGCGCGCCGGCCTTTCCTCATCTGTGCCGAAGCAAATGTTGGAGTTTCCGCCGGGAGGCCGCAGAACCCTGTGCAGGAAATAATAAACACAATGAGTTTGAGTCAGAATTACATGGCTACGTCTTACACGGCTACGGCGCTGTTACTGTTCACTGCAGCGCTCTTATCTGGAACGGGTCTCATTCCCAATCGCCGGCTCTGGGTCTCGGCTACTACAACTAATATTCAATTATTCTTTATTTGTGGTTTGTTTGTTCAACAACCAGGAAAAGTAAACTCTGCTCCTTAACAGTGGGGTGGTGAACCTCCCGGCTGTAACTAAGCACGCAGTCTTGAACCTCACAACCTGCTGCACTACACACATCGGCTGACGAGATGATCGATGGTAGAATGATTTTTTTTGAACGAGTAAAATGATGATCGTTTCAGCATCGGGAACTCGCACGTGTGTGGAAGCACTGAGGAAGCTGAGGGCGACGTGCGGAGACTGGAGGCAGGACGCAAGTTAGGAAGCTCCACGTAATATAGCTTACGGCCAGCATGAAAACACGAGGTGCAAAAACACGCCAAAACAACGACATAAGTTATAAACAGACAAACTAACCAGGGGCTAATAGAAACAGGTGAACACAGTAAGGTAACAGACCAATGACATGACAGGACCGAAGTCTAAATAAAGTGCAACACAAGGCCGTTATATAACTCTCCTGTCACTACACGGTCACCACACAGGTAAAACAATATTCCGAGAAAATGAACGATGCTAACCAGGCACGAATAATATCTGCAACGTGTGAACAGAAACACTACAGCTCACAGCTGAAATGCTTTTCCTTCGAAACCAGGTAACTAGCTGGACAGCCACTATTACGCTATGTTAGCTAGCACGTTAGTGTCGTTAGTTAAGTTTCCAGGCAAGCGAAACGAGACTCGGCTGTAATATTCTGCTAATTATCAGCATAATGATGAGTGTAACGATAATCTCTAAACTGGCTTGTATTTATAACGTGGCTGTACACACTACTCAACACTTACATCCATCTTATATCTATAGCTCATAAGTTCAGCACCAAGCCGCCCCTGCTGGGAACCCTAAACTGCTCAGCTGTACATATGAGATAAATCATCGCTCTGGACACGGGCGTCTGCTAAATGCTGTAAATGTGAAGGTGAATGTAAATATCCTCCAGCTGGGAATTTTCTCCTCCTCATTGCAGTATTTTTCACAACTTGTTATACATTTATGTTATACGTGTATCGTTATACACGCACGACTAAATTCATTCTGTGTTAGATTAAAGTCGCACCTGTGTGTAATAAATCTGTGTGTGTTACCCAGGTGTGTGTATCTCCAGCCAAATGTGTTTTCACATTTACATACTCGGGAGAGTTAAAGTCCATCCCTTAAGATGGAAACTTCAGACAGTCAGTGTCTTGGCTGATGAACTGCATTTGTAAAAGGAAAAACTGTTTAATTTTTTGGCCTGTTCCTTTAACATCAGCACACACACACACACACACACACGTGCGCAAATGGAGAAAACGGGGCGCCGTCTCACATTTGTGGTCGTGCTGACATTACGGGAATGAAACAGCTGCAGGGAACGCCGGCGAGCATCATCAAAAAGATTGAACAGAGATAATACTGGACTGAAGGGAGGGTTTCCACACACACACACACACACACACACCAACAGTTACCAGACTGACCACTGCAGGGGACAGTTAACATAAGCTGGGAGGGTCTCTACTACCCGAGCCCTTCTGTCTCTGTTTCCCTCACACACACACACACACACACACACACCCTACAGCTGACCCGAGCCACACCAAATGGAGATTCCTGTGTCAGATACTTTTCATCTATCAAACAGTACCCTCGGGAATCGCTGCAGCCTTGACGACCAATCGAACATCCTCAGCGATGAGAGAAGCAGGAAGTCCAGGTTGTGTCCAAGTCCACACACTCGGGTTCTAATTGCAGCGTTTAACTCACACAGAGACCGTAATCGATTATATGTCAAAAGCTGAATCAAGTGCATGACAGCTCGATTAATTTGCGTTCTCTGTGGAAGTGAAACGGTGTACTCATTACTGCCCCGTGTGCCTCAAATCGCAAACTATCACCTAATACTTTTTTAACATTAGGTTTAATACTATACTATATCATTAGAAATTTTGAACACGGATCTCAGAGCTTTAAACCATTCTTTAAAAACTCACCTGATGGAACTGGATATTTCAAACATTCACTTAAAAAATCGAACCTTGGAACAAAGAAAAAATTTATCTATTTATAAAACAACAGCTAGCTAATAGACAACAATGCAGTGACCGGAGTCCATTTGCAGAAAATAAAGCCAAAGCTCCATAAAACGGTCTTAAATGTAGCTAGCTGGTTAGCGTGACACCACGGGCTTGTCACTGGTAAACACAGCTAGCTCGGTGGTTAGCTGGCATCACTTTATAAAATGAAACATCAAATGAAGTAAGCTGGAGAGACGTTATTATAAGTAGCAAAACCGCTAAATGATCTACACGCTTAGACAGCTAGCTAGCTCAGTGACGAGGGCGAATAGACCATCTCGATCGCTTCAATTCTCTTTCTTATCTTCTAAACCTGATCAGGATATCAGCACTTCCCTCAGACCTGTTGGTAAATATTAACCATTAAGTATTGACCGCTAACTGTAATTCCATGGGTCACGTTGCGTTAAAGCGATGTCAGCATTACATCACATGTACATGTGAAATTTAGACTTTCATTCATTTACAAAAAAAAAAAAACCTCATTTGAATGCAGCAAGCAAAAAGGCTACGTAGAAATCACGTAAGAAAAAATGTTCACAGCAATCCAGTGATATGTACAAGTGTAGCGTGTTGGATAACAAAATGCTCTTATTTAAACAGCTGCAAATACACATACATAGCTGCTATAGATACATACAAGCTGTGTGTTACAGCCGAGTAACAAAGCAGTTATATAAAGTACCGTAAGTTATATAAAGTGTATCATAACGCTGGTTTGTCAGGAAAACATCATCAAAATGTCCAGCTTTATGCAAAGAATAAAACACGATGTGATGAAGCGGAGTTATTAATACCTCCCCAACGTATACACCGCCATGTCCTGAAGTGTTGTACTACAGCATATCCCCAACACTAACACATTGTTAAAGAATTACACATTGTACGCTTTATCCCTTTATAGTTACAATTAATGTTGTGGAACCTTTGTGAAACAAGTCAGCTCCTGTCCTTACTCACATTATAGCAGCTGTAAACAGTCGTTCCCTCACCAGCCTCTTTTTTCTCTCTCTCGACAAAAAAACAAAAACAAAAAACCAACGCAGTTAGGATGTTACCGAGAAACCGCAAAGAAATGTGAACTCCTCTATCCTGAAAATGCTGGAACGTAAAGCTTTATCTCTGACTGTTACAAAGCGCTGACACTGGAGACTCCTTACGTAAACATCTCCTTACAGAAAACCTCATCATGTCAGCAATTACACATCGTAAATCGTAAATCAGTTTCTGCCACTATAGAAACGACGACGTATACAAACGTGCAGATGTTACAGATAATTAATCAATCCGACCACCTTCCGGCCAATCAGAATCCAGAATCCAACAGCGTTGTGGTGTGTATCATTGTACTGCAGTGTGTTTGTGTATCGAGCATAACCGGATAATCAGTACAGCATTAATAGAAATAGCTGACGCTTTAGTAGACTCCTTTATAAAGTCCTCACCAGCTGACACACACTACACACACACACACACACACACACACACACACACACAGCTGTTCTGATCCAAAGCATTTCACAGCCTGCCTTATTTGGGAAATACAAAAAATACAGTTTAACATGTTGTACAGTGTGTTGAGCGTCACATGAACTCGGCTTCACCTTCCTGCTCAGAGGAGATGAAGCTTTAACTTTTAGCAGAAGAGGTTAATCCCCCCCCCCCCCCACCCCCGAGACCCCACCCTACTGACGGGGGAGAATATTTTCCAGCGACAGACGTGGAGACATTAATAAAACGTGCTTTACTGTGTTATACTGCAGTCATAAACCCGGATTGAGGGTGAAATATTTAATCCACAGACAACAAAACACGTCTAACTTTGTTTTTGCGTCCCAACCTCACCTCATGTGTATTACCTTCACACTGGATTAGTTTTAAGTTACATTAGATTCATTTAAAGATCAAATTCACCACAAATGTAGATATTTTTGATGAGCAGTCAAATCTGGAAATCAACATGTTGCATCTAAGATGCTGAGTCTGAAGTCTAAAAGCTCAATAAGACCAAAACTACAGAGTAAAGCTGTAAATTCAGATCCTGTATGAATATAAATATAAAACAAACAAATAAATAAATAATAGAGGTTAGAGATAAAGATTAGACGTTTCCAAGTAATTATGTCTAATAATGAAGCTTCTCATCTGAATAAAGTTAGCAATTATGCTCTTACACATTCAATTCAGTTTGTAAAACGACTTTATTTTTTGAATAAGTCGAATCATTTGGTCAGAAGTATATATATATATCTAAAAAAAGACAAATTAGCATGAACGTTAGGGAAACCCATAAAAGGAGAACACTGAGGCCTGAAAGATGGAGTTATTCTGAAGTGGAAACATCAGGAAATGTGGCGTTTGAGGCTTTCTACGTCTGAAATGTGAAAACAAGGCAGATTAGGCCACGCTTAAAGCGTTTTTTCGACTTTTTTTGTGGACAAAATAAATAAAAACCCATTAGCTAGCCTCAGTGAGGCGGATGAAAGGAGAAGTGGCCGGTTGCCAGGGAGATTTCTTTAGCTAACGTTAGCCATCTGAACTGATCTCGCGCACGGCGCAAAAACTTGTCCGTTTTTATTGAATTTAACCACAACACTTGAATTACATTGGCAGAAAAGCGAGGAAAAAAACCCCAAACCCCGTCTGTGCGCTAACAGGGTGGATACGGGGCAGATTTACACACACGGCTGAGATAAAAGTCTAATATTCCAACATTCCGCGTGCATCTGTATTATTATGTGTGCGCGCGCGCGTGTGTATAGATAAAGAAATCCGGAATCTCTTAGAATAAAACTAAATCCATCTTATAAAAGCTTACAAAATGAGAGATTGTCTTTTTGTCATTTCAGTAGGCTGACACCAAACATCCTGTATTTATATCAAATCTAACCAGCTGATGGATTAAAACATGTTCTCTAATAATTCATCACCTAATAAATCATCTCCATGAGTGCAGTCTCCAATCTGACCCCTAGCCCTCATTCTTCTTTTGTTTGCTTCGGATTTTTTTTTTTTTTTTTTTTACCTGGAGCTATTTTTTGCGCTAGGGTCCATCCCTTGAAAAGTGGTCGTCGTTGTCATCTCTGGCAGGATTAAATGTAGTTAATAAACCTGCTCTCCAAGGCGTTTAAAGCTGAATCTAGCCACTAAAATGTGTAAAAAAAATCCTCTGTGTCCCTGCGCGTGGACTCCGCCCGACTCGGGATGAACAGGGGGAATCTGGGCAGCCGTTTAGTTTTAACGACAGCCCACATAGACCCGCCCACTGCAGCAACGCGCCTTCTGATTGGTCAGCAGGCCGAGCGTTCGGGATTTGATTGGAGGATTTCAACGTCGCTTAAAGTCACTCTGTTTTTTTTTGCCCTCATTCCACTGAAATGACAGGCGGTGATGCAGCGTCCATTATGGTGCTGTCTGGGAGAGAAAAAACATTAAACCTGACTTTTAAAACACCACAGGAGTCTTATTACACAATTCAAATATATGATTGAATGTTCTGTCCAATCTGTACTAAAGCAACCGCTTTAATAAAAATAAATAAATGTTCCTTAAAAAGTTATTTTGTACAGATGTTAACACTCTGTGTTGGTCTAGCCGACCTGGCATTAATTTAAAGAGTTATTTCAGCTGTTTTGTACAATATGTTTAATAAAATATGAAATTAAATTCTTCGTAAGCCAATACCTGTTAAAAAAACAAACAAACAGGATTTTCATCCAAAACAAACAAGCCAAGTATGAGGTAAAAAGAGTTTTTCTTTATTTTAACAAATGACAACATTAGACTGCTGATTAACTTGACAGCAATATCAGGACTTATTATTCACAATTAACCTACTGAATCCGGGGCTCGTTTCACTTTACACACGTCTACTGCCAATTAATAACAATAAAACAAAAAGAAAAAAATAAAACCCAATGGAAGGCAACAGAAATAAAAGCAGCTAAAATAATTCAAGTTGAAATACAGACTTGTCCTGCGTTACAGATTACCCAACTTCACCAGGTGTTCCTTTCATACGAAGTGATTTTTTTTGTGTCTTAGGACATGTGTCTTAGGACATGAGATGAAAACTGTCTCACCGTAAGTTAGGTGTCAAAATGTATTTAAAGTAAATTCGCTCTACTCAAATGACGATTCAGCAAAAAAAAAAAAAATATCTGGACCACAAACTGCTTTCTGGGAGCTTCTGTGGTCACTTTTTAACCAAAGGAAGAAAAAAAAAAACAAACACCCCAGGGCTTCTGATCTGACGGCGTTCACACTGCCACTTCACTGTGTGTGAAATCACTTATATACAAAAAGCAGGAACTGCAAAGGTGGAAAAGCATCAACACGCTATACAACAGCAGTCAGGAGTAACTGTGAGGGAAAAGAGCAGGGAGAGAGAGAGAGACAGAAGGAGAGAGAAAGAGAGGGAGAGAGAGGAAGGCAGCAGAGTTTCTGCGTTTAGACGAAGCCTCCTGTCTGTTGCTGGAAAACGTCAATTGTGTCTTCGTCCTCCATTTCCAACTGTGAAGAGAGAAAGAGAAAGAGAGAGAGAGAGAAACATGAGTGAACATCGTATGCGGCTGCGGGCGACGTTCTGAATGCTCCATGTGTGAAATATTTCCATTAGGTCTGTGAAATCTGGCCTGTCACACTTGAAAGCTGCACGCAGGCTTCCTCGGGCTTAATGACGCAAACGTCGTGTCGTTCTCCAAAACGGCGCTTCAGCAATATACGGCTGGGATTAAGGTGAAAGAAGAAAAACCAACCCCTCATGCCTGAAACATTATCTGGGGGAGGGGAGTGTGTGTGTGAGAGCCATCAGCTAGAACTTTCATGGTGGGACAAAAGGGGGTTAGAGGACGTATATTACACCGCGGTGCTGTGACTGACTCTGTGGATTAATTTTCTAGAACAGCAGCTCTGACAATAGTGCGGGTTTTACTAATGTGTTATGGTTTCTATAGTGACAGCTTGTTCACAGGGTCTCATAAATATACATTTATATGCTGAAGATTTCTGTAAGGAGATGTGAGTTTATGTAGCATTTATGGAAAGAGCCTCCAGTGTCAGCGGTTTGCAACAGTCAGGGTAAAGCTGTAAGTTTCAGATTTCTGACATCTTCATGATAGAGGTGTTTACACTTTCTCTGGTGACACGACAAGCTGCGTTTTTGTTTAGTTTTTTCCAATCTTATTAACTACAAGAGAAAATAAAGAGTGAGGCTGCTTAGGGAATGACTGTTTACAGCTGCTATAATGTAAGTGAGAACTTGTTTCGTGGATGTTCCACAACATTAAACGTAACTATAAATGGATAAAAAGTGATGCGTCGTTCTTTAGTTATAAAAAAAAAAATCGAATCGTTGACAAATTGCTGTGGTTTAACAGAAATAAAAGATTAACGACTGCTGATATAGAAAAGTAATGAAAAACCTTCTGACCAATCAGAACGGAGATTCTAACAGCGCTAATGTGTTTATAGAATGAAAAAGCACATCTAACCCAGTGTTTCTATATTATTATGCTTGATGACTAGCAGGAGCCATTTTATGCCATTTAATGAGCTGCTCTAATCAGCAGTAAACCCATCATATTGCGTCGGGTGAATGTTATATCGTTCCTGAACTCCTCTAAAATTTACATCCGGCTCGTTTTTCCTTCCGAGCGTGACGGCTGTAAAGGCCGTAATGGTTGGGGCGAGCGCTCCGGCTTTAACGATCTATTGATCATATTTATTGATCATGACACAATGGCCGTCTCCTTTGTGTTGTTAAAATGAAAGGAAACGAGCAGCCTCTGCTAAATCCCCATCCATTTGCATGAAATATGCATTTACATCTGGGTGTGTGCAGCTGACCCGAGCTTTTGTTCAGCGGAATCCCGGGGGACTGACTGAGGGTCTGAGCGAAGCTGCCGTGCGCAGGGTCCGAATGGCAGAGTGGCCACTGAGACGTTTATTTCATAACCAGTTATCCAACACTGGATACTGAACCTGATGGGTTCGTCTTCCTGCAGGGCCGAGAAAGGGTCAGACCACCTGGCAAGGCTATGACATCACACCACATCGCCATGCTGCGCATCTCTACAAGCTACACATTATACAGCTTTGCTATGACTGCAGAGATACAACTGTGAAAATAAATAAACCAAATAGTTAAATTACTAAAAAATGACGGTGATTAAACTCTAAATATGAGTCAGTGCCAGCGTAGGGGCGCGGGGGAGCGCCGGTCTGTGAATGGAGGGCGGAGAACGAGTGGTGAGGAATGAATGAGCTGCCACTCGTTCATGGTTAACAGTGCTTTATTTATTCTCCGTGTTTCTCTCAGTGAGCTTTTAAATGTCCAAGTAAAACCTGGTGGTGCTGCAGAGCAGAGACAGATAACATCCTGCTTGTGTGTGTGTGTGTGTGTGTGTCAGAGTGTGTGTGTGTTTGTGTGTGTGTGTGTGAGAGTGTGTGTGAGTGTTTATAGCTTCCAGTAGTTATTAAAGTTTTAATTATTCTTCATTCATTTGCTGAAACACTGCAGTTCCCTCCTGCGCACCAGGGTGTCCCAAAATAATTTAAAAATAAAAATAAAAACAAGTTCATGTTATTACGACTAACAAAAAGTAAGTTAACAGGTTGAAGGTGGAAAAATAAGTTGATTAAACCAATGAATTAAAATAGTAGAAAACTTTAATGACAATAATCGCATTTCCAAAAGGATATTGACTATTAATTTATTAATGTTTCCTCAGAAAAGTGATGTAACTTTATCATGACATCATCATCATCATCCAGCCCTTAAACACAATCTATCCACACGGCTTCTGTATTATTATTATTATTATTATTTAAAACCTCCGAACGCAGTGATGACTAACAGCTGAAGATATTAACATGATGTAAATATTATCTGACTCTCTCTCTCTCTCGTTACTGTTATTATTGATCTGCAGTAGTTTTTCCTAAACAGTCCTAATCAGTGTATTTAAGACGTGTAAGACTGACTGACAGTGTCTAATGGTCCGATCTCAAACCGAACGACGCACTTAGACCAGCTCAATATGGAAATGTCAATATCAGTGATCATATTTTCAAATGTATGTGGTGATTCAACTATGAGGGAAATTTAATTATGATGGGAAAATCAGCACATTTACACACAGATAACTTGAAAATAATCAGGTTTTGGCAACATTACAATCGATACACACTTCAGAAATGTGATAACGGGAAGCTTTGAACACACGAGGGTCAAGCGGTAATCAGATTTCCCTCAAAATGAACTCTGGTGAAGTGGTAGAGTAATGTGCGCCGTATTTATTACTTAAACGCAGTTTCTCCTGCGGTGTTGAATCGTTAGTGTTTCGCTTATCCGCTGCAGCGCTCCTCTTTCTGATTACAGTATGTTTGTGCAGGTTTTATATAAAAAAATAAATATATAACAGTACACATGTGCCTAATAATCTGATTACTGGGTTTTAATTCAGTATAATAAAACACAGTGTGCTGTGACATTAAATTAAATACTCCAGTAGCTGAGAAACTGTAGATCAGCACTTTATCACATCAGGATAAACACAGGTATAAAACAAAAAGCAGGTCATGTGACGTAGGGTCTTACCTGTGCAGGTGTGTCCGTCTCATTAATGGGCTGCCCATCGAACCGGAAGCGGATTTGCCTCATCGTCAAACCCTAAAAACAAAACAAGATAGGGGGAAAAAGCTCAGTTCAGCACATCACACACACACACACACACACACACATACACACACACACACACACACACACACACACACACACACACGGTCCTAAGGGAGGTCAGCACTCCAGCTCTGCTGATTAGCTAAAGCTGAGGAATCAATATGCCATTTATTTCCATGAGGAGATGATGTACAGATTTACCTTCTCGATCCACACACACATCATTCTGACCCCCGACTCCGCCCCTTTACCCCAGTCCTGGTAAAGTTATTTTCACACATTACCACAAAGATATCGTCAGGATTACGAGTGTTACAGCTTGGCCTGATAAAGATCACGTGGTCATGGCAGGGCTGAGATATGGAACACTGACGCTGAGATGAAGGATGTCGCAGCACAATTTCCTGACATGTGAACATTACTGAGATTTGTTTTTTTGTTAAAATTACAAACTCTGAAAAGAAGGAATAGTGTGTTTTTTTCATTGCACAAATTCAAAGCTCCATTTAAAATAGTCAGTGTTATTGTCTTAGGCATTAAAACCCCCATCATGGAACTGATCATCTCTCCTGGTGTGGCAGTTTTAATCAGTTCCTCCAGAAAAGAAAAAGATTTAAAAAAAAAAAGATTCGGATATTAAGTGCTGAACAATCATGTGACGAGTCGCGCTGAGCGTCAGCCCGTTTAGTTCGTTCTGCTTAAAGAAATCACGAGCATCCGCTTTCGTACATGTTAGCTAGATAAGCTGGAAGGCACAGGGTAAATCTCTCTGGTTGCCTAGCAACAGATTTCTCATGACTCACAACTTTAGTGTTAAATTGTTATATTTAATTTCTTTCGTCCAAATTTTCTACTTTCAGTCAAACACATAATAAAGTCCCAGACTTTCCTCCTTCCTTCCTTCCTGCCGTTATTATTATAATAAAGGTTGTTTGTATAAAAGTGGAACGCATCCCAATATGTGAGTCCATATTAAATCACACACACATTTGTTTTCGCTCCAGATCCACAGCAGGACTACAGCCTGGGTCAATTTCTCTCAGGCTGGACAGCGAACAGGAAGAGTCCTCTTCCCAACGCCGAGTCCAGCCTCACAAAGGCGCAATTCATTTATAATATTATGGGATGCAGCCTGGCCAAGAAAAAAACCCTCGAGTATCATCTTACACAAGTACGCTCTTGTCGACTTTCCCTCGATTCGATTGCCGGCACCATCACTCGTTCCCGAGCGTGACAACAGTGACGCGTGTTGGAACACAGTTTATGGTCTGGTTTACTCCAGCGCTGGGACGGTGCCTGCTTCCCCTCAGCTCCCGGAGATTTATTGGAAATTCTCGAAATCAATAAAGTCGCAGGTTGGAAAGACTTCAGAAACATTGTTTGGCTACGGTGAGATTTGATGATCCAGCGTTCCTATTATTTATGTCTGTAAGAGTTGGAGCATCAAACAACACACCAGTTACACATGATACTTCATTAGAAGCAAATGAAGCCTGTTTCCACCACAGTTTGCTTAGGTACAGCTTTATTTCTCGAAATCTGGCTTTACTTTTTGCAACTGCGATTTTTTCCTAAGAGTTCCGATTTTTTCCCCCCAACTATTCTTCCTTTATTTTTTGAAATTCCAAATGTATTTCTTCTCCCAACTGTCTGAACTCAAAAAGTAACACATCCCGACTGCAGCCTGCTCACGGCAGTAATGTTATATCACGATTTTATAAGGAACTTTTTTTTAATGTTTACAAAATATGTTTTTTTTTATTACTTAGAAAAGCAAAAAGTAACATTTTTCAGTACGAAAATTAGCATAAGCTGCTTCCAAAACATACACATACAAAAATATTACAAAAACATGTCACAATATCCAGAATATCTCCAAAAAGTGTATCGTGACATTGTTTATCCTGATAGTGATATTATATCACACTGTATCACTAGCGCTAACACTCCCACTGAACTACACACAGCAGTCTAATATACATTCTGACCATCAGGGGAATATTTCACTACTTAAATAAATTAAATCAGATGCAGAATGCTTATTATGTGATGAGACGTGAGAAAATCACAACTCAGAGACATGACCAACATAAAATAAACACTACATTGTTCCTTCCCCCTAAACCAGCTGGGATTAATCAGGTTAGTGATGTAATCAGGTTAACACGAGGTCATCACCTGCTAGCTGATGAGTTTATGATTTGAGCAACTCTAAATATTGTGTTATTAAACCTAAACTACTTAAATTGAGCTCACATCAGATTTGCTTCAGTTCAGTGATTATGGAGGTCCGTTACTGAAATACGATTATCATGCAACAGTGTCACGCTGTCACGTGATGGAAACAACACTGCATCCTGGACACCTGTATGCTAATGCACTTATTCTGTCCATGTCAATAGTAAGAGATCTTGCTCTCTCTCTGTGTGTGTGTGTGTGTGTGTGGTCACTCACCTGTCTCTCGCAGTAAGCCTTCATAAGTTTGTTGAGCGGCGTGTGCCTCTTAATCTTAAACTGCACCACTGAGCCGTCCTGTCCCGCCACCTTCAGGTTGATGTGGTCATTATTCTCAGTTTTCACTCCCTCCTGTACACACACACACACACACACACACCAGAATCTAATCAATATTTCTTGATCGGCGCTAAACCAGAAAGTCTTTTATGCTAGACTTTAGCCCCGCCTACTTTCTGAGGAAGATGCGGTTTGATTTGATGCACACTGTACTCTGACCCCTCTCTAATAACGACGCGATGCTCTGACTTTTTTCAACCCTTTGACTGTATCTCACTACTGGCTGATAACTGCATCCTGTTGAAAAGGTTATTTTTCTCTCCTTTGACCAACCAGCCAATCACAACGCAGCCTTCAAGGCGCTGATTCCCGTGGCTGAGACTCAAACAAACATGTCCGCTCTCACATCAGCCTTTACATCGCCTCAGATCCGGATGGTTTATCTATGTGTCAGATATGTTTTGTACGCTTTTCTAGCCACGAGCTTCAGAACTGTTCACGAACTCATATACACACACCAGCTTCTGAAGGGTGTACAAACTTCTGAACATCCGGATTTTCATAGCAAAATTGGATGTTTAAATTGAGTTTTAAAGCACTGATTACATGTTTATGGGAAATTGCGTTTTCCTGTGAAAGTGGGCGGGTCCTCGGCATGTTTAGTGACCAAAAAAAGGAACATGTAAAAGTCCAGATTGCAAGATCAGTGTTTGCTCTGGACACCATGCGTGTGTTATGAAACCTGATTAGTGCTGAGTGTGATCCCTGCGCTCTATTTACAGTGAAAACACGCGCACAATCTGATCTTCAGTAAATCAAACACCTGGGTTTTATGATTTGAAATAAATACCTAATACATTTTTTTACTTCCTGTGTGACTTTATATTGTAATAACGTGTCATATCAGTATCCGGCGTCACCACGACGATGATGCACTTTCCGTTTCGAGTCTGGTTCCTCTCACGGTTTCTTCCTCGTGTCGTCTCAGGGAGTTTTCCCTCACCACAGTCACCTTTGTCTTGTTTATTAAGGATACACACTACCAGTCAAAAGTTTGGACACACCATCTAATTCAATGTTTTCTTCTTTATTTTTATTACTTAAAAGTCACATCATGTCTTAAAGTAATGATGGACTGTTGTTTCTCTTTACTTAGTTGAGCGCTTGTTGACATAATATGGATTACTCCAGTTGTTCA
>JAQMYM010000021.1:1342185-1354034 GCA_030014255.1 Parauchenoglanis ngamensis
CTCGGCTGAAGTCGCCAACCCCGTCTCCCATCTTCAGGTCCTTGATGTAAGTACCCCGCTGCCGGGTTCTGACGCTGTTAAAAAAGTAGCGAGTAGGCTGCTCGTCCTGTTCCAGCGCCTGCCTACCTGCCTGGACAAAATAGCTCCAGGCCTCAGCTTCATAGTAGGCCTTCAGAGCCTCACAAGCATCCCTTAGCTGCCCCTGATCTCCCACTTGCCATGCCTCCTGCACCTCCCTGGACCAACGCCTGGCCCTTTCTTTCCTCCTCCTCGCCATCTCCTGGCCCCACCACCGCCCTAAAGTCGCAGCTCTCACTTTGGTCCCCTCCCACCATTCTGACCAGGTGTCGTACAGCCCCCTCATGCGCTGCCAACCCACGTAAAGGAGGCGAAAGACCCGAACAAAGGATGGGTCCTGCAAGAAGGCCTGGCTCAATTTCCATGTCCCCCTTCCCCTCTTCCCCGCCTCCACCAGTATACTACCAACCACTAAACAGTAGTCGGAACCCCAAAAGGGTTTTAAAAGAAAACCCTGCACCTACGCCCTATCTGGCACGAACAGGAGGTCCAGCCGCGAGGAGTTGCCCCTGGAATTCCACCAGGTGAGACCCGCATCCTGAGGCTTGGACACCCTGACCATATCCACCAAGCCCGCCCCCGTCATCACCTGGGCTAGCTCCCTCCCTCCCTCACTTTCTATGTCAACATTAAAATCCCCTCTCACAAGCAATAACCTATTTGTGCAGAGTAGGGGCACCAAAAGGCGGAAAAACCCCTGCCTCTGTCCCCCCGTGCAGGGCACATAGACACCTATGGCCCTGAAACTAACTCCCCTCCACTTCCCATTAACACAAATTATCCTCCCCGGTACTACAGAAACAACCAACTCTATGTGCCAATCAAAAGACTTAAACAACATTCCCACCCCATCCCCCTTCCCCTCCCCAACCCCCAAACAGAAGGCCCCAACTCCCACACTGTTGAAAAAACCTCTGAATCCTTCTGTGAAGCGAGGTGACACTCCTGCAAAAACATAACATCAAAAGAAACAGAATGTAAACTCAAAAAAAAATGCTGCCCTTTTCAGGGCCTGCTTAATCCCCCTCACATTTAAGAATGCAACAGAAAAGGAATACATTTGATAACAACAACACAACTCATCCCTGTGCCCTGAAAGCCAACCTATGCCAACCAACTTCCCCATCAGCCAACCCCCTTGTCCTTTGCTTTCCTGCCCCCCCTACCCGATCCCGCTGTTTGCCTTACCCGCCTTGCTGGCACCTGTGTCCACCCGCCCTCATCAGTCATCATCTCCCGCTGTTGACTGTCCCCTTTCTCAATGTCACTCGGGAGGGGCGAGGGCGACTCTCCCCTCCCCTGAACGCCCTCACCTCCAGATCCGCTCCTAGCGAGCAGACCTTCGGCAGGATACAAATCAAACTCCTGCAGTTCCTCTACCCATGACCTTTTCTGCCCGCGGTCTTCTGGCTCCGGGGCCCGAGCCCCAGTCTGATGACCCCTGAGGAAATCCGCCCCCCTTCCCTTCCCTCGACCTTCCTCCTCACCTTCCAAGGTGTCTGAAACCTCCATCGCCGCCCACTCAGGACGAGGCAAAGTCGGAGCTCCTTCGAGGTCCTCCAGAGCTTCCTCCCAGTTCATCGGTGACCACGTACTTTGGCCCGCACCCGGATCCGATGATGGCACCTCCGGGGTCTCGAGGGTGGTTAAGAGCCCTTGCCCCGATGGGTGGCTCTCGAACACTTCCATACTGTCTCCCCCCGGCATTTTGGCAGGCATCTCTCCCTCTCTTTGGGTCGGGCCGGTCGCCCCACCCGTTGTGGTCCCCGTGGCCCGTGCCGTCTCCACCCGAGTACCAGCCGCTGGTCCACCCGCTTGATCCGGCTCCTTCATGCTCGGACTAGGCCTCCTTGCCTCCTGCTCCCTTTCCAGGGGCCTGTCCACAGCCACCAACTGCTCCGCATAGAGACTGGTATAGGTGCCCTTCCACATGGTGCAATTGCGGTACAGATGCTCCTCGCTCCCACAGAGGCTGCAGGTATTAGGAGCACCACACTCCGCCGCCGCATGGTCGTCCGCTCCACACAGGCGGCACCTCCGTCCAGAACAGGCCTCCTTTGCTGTCGTCTTTTGTTGTTCTCCTCGATGCTGCCTCGATCTGTCTCACCTCATGTTCATTATTGACGTCTCCACTGTCTCCCTCTGTGATGTAGAGCTCTGTGTAGATCTCATTCAGGAGTGTTTGGTTTCCCAGGTTTATTGACGCTCCATTCAAACGCTGAAACTTCTTTACCAGATTTAATTTGAACTTTTTCTGGAATTCATTTACAGGAGCAGAGGCTGGATTTTGCCTGAGAGATGGTGAAGCAGGAAGATGTGGTTAGACATGGAGTCTAATTATTAGACTTTAAGATTCTTTTTATTCTGACTGGTTATCAGACAGCTTTTATGATATTCTCACTATGTATTTGCTTTATTCTGCTGTATGTTTTCTATAATCTAATCACTCTGTAGTTAACAACAGAGCAGTTTAAATACCAGTGTGTCAGTGTCACAGTCATGGTGTTGGTTTTGATCTCACCTTGTATATGTGGTGATCTTTTCTATTCTGTCTCCTGCCTTCTGTAGGCCACTGTGCACAGAAACTACAGCTGTTAAAGACTTTAAATTTCATCACTTAATATAATCTAAATTTTAGCCTTAATTTTGCTATGATAATTAATTAGAAGTGCACCGTCTTTCTTTAATGGCTGTTAAGGATGTGACTAACTCTCTGAATACATGGTGTATCCATGCATCTTCCATAACAGACCAGCCACTCTGCTTTCAAATCTTTTTCATAGTCCTCTGTTTTTTTTCACTGCACACTCAAATATCCCAAAAAAATTGGCAATGTTGTTACTGCTTTTGTGTTTCCAAATTTAAAAAAATGACTTCAAACCTGGTTAATATGAGATGCAGTCATGTATGCGAGGTGGAGGCAGGATGCATGAGCAGTTGAGGGGTTTTATTAACAGTGTGATTTATATACACACAGGCAAACACAAAACAGAAATGAAACAGAAAAGAGAACTGAATTGAAACATGGGCATATCAAAACACTGGCTGCACTCCAAGTTGTGGAATTACCATTGAATCTGCATGACAAGCAAAATGTGAAAAAGACAAAAGAACACTAGAACTCCAAGCAGCCGACAAAAGGGATTTATATACATGAATTCATGGAGCAGCCTGGAGCCTCCGAGACTGGAACTGGGATTGGAATGGGCCTTGAAACTGGAGCAGGCTCCGAGACTGAATCTGGAGTGGGCTCGAAGACTGGAACTAGAGCAGGCATTGAGCCAGACTGGGCTCTGAACCTGGAACTCGAACAGTCTCTGGGACTGGAGCTGGAACAACTAATTTCTGTTTGCTTGGAAATGTGTCTGGTTCTACAGTATACACAATGTGACATTTTATAAAACAAATTCTGCCTTGTATTTAAAAATCACAAAAATCCTGCTGTGTTTTATATCTGTGACATCACAATAATACCGCCACTGTTTTGTTTACAGGAATGTATGTCAGATTGACATGTCTCATTCAGCGATTTGGACTGGTTAATCACAGTAGCCATTCCTAACAGTTGAATTATATGTTCATCTAGAATCCAAGGTATTGTTGAGTTCAGTTGAAAACAGGAAAATGAAGTAAAATCATTCTCCTAAAACAGATTAGTATTAGAACAGCAAGCAATGCAGTCCCCTATATAGTACAATAAATAATATATAAATTCTAGTTTTTTGCCACAATTTCCTTTAACTGAGACTTTAGCAATGACATTAAAACTGAGCAGACAGTACCTGTGTAGAGGTGAGGAGTCTCCATCTTTAAGCTCCAGTGGACTATCCATAGACCAATCACTCTTCATGGAGACACAGCTGGGTGCTGGTGATTCTGATCTTTTTCCCTGGAGTTCACTGCACAACATTATAGACAGTCCTTTACTGATTTATATACATGCTTTACAGTTTTTAACCAATTTATTAATTTAACAAGAACTTAATTGTACTTACACTGAACAGAATCTAACAGCTTTCCATTAATAGTAAAATCTTTAGTTAATCTTTTTATAGGTACTCACTAAATATTTTACACATGAACAGTTAATGACTAAAATACCTAGACATAATGGGTTACTATTTTTGAGTGCTAAATACAACATGTCTAAGGAACATTATGGAACTGTAGAAAAGAAATCTGGTCCTGTTTTAATTCTAGTAATTCTAGGATTTTTTCCTGTATAGCCATTAGGGATCTTGGAAACTGGAACTGACTTGGAGAATGTAACCGGAACTGACTTTGAGACTGGAAATGGACCATGCTTTGAAACAGTGGAGATTGGAAAGTGGTTATGGGACTGTGGAGACTGGAACTGTAGCAAGCTGAGAGAGTGGAACAGGAGCAAGTTTTGAGACTGGAACAGGAGCAGACTGTGAAACTGGATCAGACTGACTGTTACTAGAGCAGGCTCTGTGACTGGAATGGTCTCTGGAACTGGAAATGGAATGGCGTCTGTGACTGGAGCAGGCTTGGTGACTGTAACTAGAGTGGACTGTGTGACTGTAATGGGCTCTGTGACTGTGTTGGAGCAGGCTTAGAGACTGGAACAGAATTGAGGTGGTCAGCAGAAGTTGATCATGACTTCGTGGAGAACCCTGGAAATGGAAGTCTGTGCTGAGGCATGCCACCGTGAACACAGAAGAAAGTAGTAGCACTGCACATGATGGAGATCCTAGAATGCACGTAGCACTTGCTGCAACAGGGAATTCAATGACAGAACCCCCCTCAAAGGCACTACTCCCAGACTGCCTAATGAGGTCCTCTCAAGGTGGGCCAGAATTAATGCCAATTCGGCTTGTTGTGATCCTTGTCTCCAGCATCTTTTCATTGTCCCTGGTTCCCCGGTCACAGTACTTATATTATTAAACTCAGAGTCATTTTTATTCACTCTTAGCAATTTTGCTCTAAGCAGCCTCTAGTATCATTCAGGATGGTTTCGCACTCTCTCACTAGGTCTTTCACTCACACACCCCCACACACATACACACTCTCGCTCGCTCTCTCTCTCTCTCTCTCTCTCTCATTCGTGTGCTTGCTTGCTCACTCTCAAAAAAATATTTCTGGGATATTGTATATAATTTGTGGAAGTCAGGAAGCCGCCATCAATATGCGGGAGACTCCTGAAACTTCCGGAAGAGGTGGGATATCTGATATAGGTTTGTTAAAGCAATATAAATTAGGCATGTTCCTTAACTACTGAACTAAGCCTGTTAAATGTTTAGTTAGCACACCATTTTCAATTATCATTATCTACTTAGTTAAGATGAAATAGGTACTGCAAAGACGGAGCAACTCAAGTCAGCTATAATCTAAGCTATAATAGCCTGGAACAACTAATTTCTGTTTGCTTGGAAATGTGTCTGGTTCTACAGTATACACAATGTGACATTTTATAAAACAAATTCTGCCTTGTATTTAAAAATCACAAAAATCCTGCTGTGTTTTATATCTGTGACATCACAATAATACCGCCACTGTTTTGTTTACAGGAATGTATGTCAGATTGACATGTCTCATTCAGCGATTTGGACTGGTTAATCACAGTAGCCATTCCTAACAGTTGAATTATATGTTCATCTAGAATCCAAGGTATTGTTGAGTTCAGTTGAAAACAGGAAAATGAAGTAAAATCATTCTCCTAAAACAGATTAGTATTAGAACAGCAAGCAATGCAGTCCCCTATATAGTACAATAAATAATATATAAATTCTAGTTTTTTGCCACAATTTCCTTTAACTGAGACTTTAGCAATGACATTAAAACTGAGCAGACAGTACCTGTGTAGAGGTGAGGAGTCTCCATCTTTAAGCTCCAGTGGACTATCCATAGACCAATCACTCTTCATGGAGACACAGCTGGGTGCTGGTGATTCTGATCTTTTTCCCTGGAGTTCACTGCACAACATTATAGACAGTCCTTTACTGATTTATATACATGCTTTACAGTTTTTAACCAATTTATTAATTTAACAAGAACTTAATTGTACTTACACTGAACAGAATCTAACAGCTTTCCATTAATAGTAAAATCTTTAGTTAATCTTTTTATAGGTACTCACTAAATATTTTACACATGAACAGTTAATGACTAAAATACCTAGACATAATGGGTTACTATTTTTGAGTGCTAAATACAACATGTCTAAGGAACATTATGGAACTGTAGAAAAGAAATCTGGTCCTGTTTTAATTCTAGGATTTTTCCTGTATAGCCATTAGGGATCTGACTAAACAGGTAATGTGTTTTAAACAGATACAAATGATGTCACATCATTGATTTCTCTTTCTTCTTTGAAATAGAAAATTACAAAGTTTTTGGGTCCCAAGGTACCTCAGTTAAAAGCAACCAATTCCACCTATGCAGTTTTAATAAATGGAAAATAATTTTTTTTTAAAATGCAAAAATGTATTCAGTTAATGTTTACCATGCATGGTTCCTAATTTAATGTATCACACAGTATCGAGGGGGTAGGGGTACTCTGTCAGTTTAAAGAAGACATTCCATAATATGTGGGGATGGTTACTTTAAAATTGTTTTCCGATACAATTACTAATTACCACAAAGTTAAAGTAATGTAACCAATTACTTTCCATTACCTCAATACCGAAAATGTGGAAAATGATAGTTGAAAAACAGAACTTGCACTGTAATGTAAATATTTATTTGAGGCATTTTAATCAGCACCAGTACAGAACTTTCTTAACTATGCTTAATTAAAAAGCAGTTCACTAATTATGCATTAGTGTCATTTATCAGATAATTTGTAACAGCATGAGAATATTATCAAGTGCTCATGTCAACCAAATATGTTTATACTCATTCAGTGTAAGCATTATATATGAATGGTATTGAATAAACACTTAGACTAACTCAAAGTGATGGTATGTAGCCTACTTCATTTACCGCACTTTTTGTCTTTATTTCAAGCCATGATTTGTTCAAATTTCGAACAGCCGAATTCAATATAAAAATAAAATATATATTAGCTGACTGTCTCTCACTGAAACTCTCAGATGCTAACTTCATTTTGCTTGCTTGCTTAATTAGTGAATCTACTCTTTTCGGGATTGAGGTAACATGTTTGGGACTTGTGAACCAAAAGCAAGTTCTGAAAAATAAGCTAGTTTTATCTTTTAACTTTAAGCTAATTGATTCAATAAGCATCGCTACTTGCTGTCTAACAGAACATAAAGCTGTTCTGGACAATTCAACAAGGAACATGACGCTTCTCCTCACATTCCCACAAAGGAATGATATTACTCACATTAAAACACAAGTTATGTCATGAGGCCAGCAGGGCAGTGTATTGTAAAGAGTTTCATACCATCGAAAAAGTCGTATTGATGTTTCTGTTACAGCATTTCACCCAAATGTTTTTTATGAAGTGACATAGTGCATGTGCAGCGTGTTTCATAATGCAGTTCGACTAATAATTAAATTAGCTATTATTTTTATTATTGATTTTCATTGATTTTGTTGATTAGTTGTTGCAGCCATTATGCATTTCATAAAATTGTAATGCTGTAAATAATCTCCGTTTCTACCAAATGTATTGGTAATCTGATTACAGCTTGTTTTCTGTAAATATAATGGAATACAGTTAACTTTTTTGTATCCTAAAACGTAGCACCATTCCATGTGCTCCCTTACTTCCCAAGCCTGTATGTGGGACATATGTGGCACTATAAAGTCAAATCCACCACATAGCCGAGAGGAGATGAAGGCTAATTATGACAGAGAGCTCAACAGTTCATGTTTTGGCTTTCATGGGCAGATTACCATAGTATCATATGTTCTGGCAAAAGAAAAAGTGTACTGGTGCCATCCTCCATGCTCCAGGACACCTCTGAAGGTGAGAAGCAGAAACCAGAGATCATAGTACACTATAAGGCAACAAAAAGTGGTATGGATAATCTGGATCATCTAGTGAAAGCGTTTACAACCAGAAGAAAAACAAACAGATGGATGATAGTGCTGTTATGAACATGGTGGTGGTGTTACAGCCATCGTCTGGATGGGGAACTTCCCAGACTGGAAGTTATCAGAACTTGGCAGACATCGCCGGATCTACCCGAGACAGCTGGGGCATTCCCTGGTCATGCCACACATGAAAAGGAAAGCTGATACTGCTACACTGCAAGCCCCAATCTGAGCAACAATGACCCTACTGGGAGTGAGGAACACTCCACCTGCTGATTGTCCAGTACTTGGATGGAAAATTTACTTGAAAAAAGTGTTACCTTTGCTCCTGAAACACAGACAATGTATCAATGTAGCAACTGTTTGTTCTTCTTGTCACATGGCAGCATGCCCTAAGCATACCATGAGGCAAATTGTGTGCTATAACTGCTTATAGTGTGTTAAGTTATAGCTGATGTTAGTTATTTTGCCTTGAAAGACAAAATAAAAAGTGAAGTTTGAATGACTGTTTATTTCAATTATTTTATACTGGGCTCAAAATGATCACAAAGTTTCATTGAAATGGCTGAAAACTAAGAGATGCCAGAATCAAAGAATGTTAAATAAGCTTTTAAGTAATAATGGGGATTGTACTTGGGATAAAAGCATTATATATATATACACAAGTACGTTGTATTAAAAGAAGTATATATATTTGTTTTTCAAAATATGCAAATTAATTGTAACTTTGCAAAAATAACTAAGCTATTTTTTTCTTTTGATGTTAACTACACTAATAATGCTTTGAGGAGAAATAAGTTCTGCTATTATTTTATTATGCTTGCTTCTTACAAAACATTATTCTTGGTAGTCCATACATGTTAAATATAATGGTAGTATGAGAGTTAAGAAATCTTGTCAGAGAGGTTAACAGGTAAAGGATTCCTAACTATCGCCAGGAAGCGAAAGCAGTTGGTCACACACAGGGTCAATTTCTGTTAGCCAATCCACCTACTGGCATGTGTTTGGGCGGTTGGAGGAAACCACAGTCACTGGGGACCCTGGAGCTGTGAGGCATCAACTTGTATTGTATCAACAAAGCATTTGTTCAATAATTCAATACAAAGGTCTCTCAGTCAGCCTTTCTCAGACCGCCTTTAGCTTTGATTACAGCACGCATTCGCTGTGGCATCGTTTCGATGAGCTTCTGCAATGTCAACATTTATTTCCGTCCAGAGTTGCATTAATTTTTCACCAAAATCTTGTAGAGATGATGGGACAATCGGACCGCTGTACAAATTATTCTCACAGCCGCCGCCTTCCCCCGCTAGATGTATCAGCAGGACCTGGAGCCCTGGTTGCAGGTTGAAGACCTGTTGCAAACAGCCCATCAGTGCCTCCAACCCAATCAGCTCTCAGCTGACAAGGTCGTCCAGTGAGTCAGGGTCTCATTTAAGGCACTGCATCAGGCAGGTGTGAAGCACGGGAACATGGCTGCCCTTTTCCATTGCTACGCAGCCAACTCGGAGCTAAGAGGGGCACCATGACGATGCTGGCAAAACAGCCATTATATTTCATTGTAAGGGCCCCCCTTATGGACAAAAATATGAAGCAATATGGGCAATTTGTGCTTTTATTTTCCAATATACTGCAATATGTGCATGGATTATGTATGGCTATATATTGACACATAATATATATGGTTTACACATACTATATTTTATAGCAACAGTGCTTTAAGAACAACAAGATTAGGGGACAAGGCTTTCATTCCTGGTCAAGGTTTTATATACACATACATACGTACATACATACATACACACATATTGTGACGCCTTGCCGTCAAAGGGAAGCAAATGCTCCACCCCCTCAGACTGCGCGCCAAAACAAGGGCAACCCGGGACAAGCCGGAGGGAGGGCTGAGAAATCCGTTACGGCTGGCGACCACTGACATCATCATCCCCCATAAGCAGCGGGGATTTAAAGGAAGCTCGAGGCACCGTGTGGCAGTGAATTGGAAATCGCCTATGGTTACGTTTCACGTACACTTTCTACACCGACCACCACCACGAGACCACCAAGCAGGTGTCCACTTTTGCCATTTATTGCATTTTAGATTTGTACATTTAATGAATAAAATACAATGGCATGGTAGGTTACCAGTCATCTGTGAGTGGGGACACATTATCTGTGTCCAGGTCAGGAGTCTCCATCTTTGAATATTAGAAAGGTTTGCACAAACACATAGTTGAGTCCTGAAGAGTCTGATCTCTTCTGATGGAATGGATTCCACTCCTAGAAGACACAAAAACAAAACTCACTATCCTGTATTAGAGGACGAACGGTCATTCACAGAGACTGATGTGTTAATGCAATTTTCTATTTTAAAATCTGAAATGACATCTGGGAAAAGGTTTATTTTTAAATCTTTAGTTTGTCCATTGAAGGCTTTACTTTACTTTCAGAAAACTAATTATTAATAAATTATTAAAAGTAATAAATACATTGTTTTTTATAACAATTTTTTTTTATTTACAAAACATCAGAATATTCATAATTAATTATACACATTTTTATTCTATGTGCCAAGTATTTATTAAAGTTCAAAAAGGACTTGAGGTTGTTGTGTTTTTCTTGTGATCTCAGGTAATTATTTTCCAAAAATTCTTCTGAGATTTTCTGAGTAGTAGTAGCAGCATTCGAACATCACATTGCTGTGGCGAGAGTCACATTGTTATATATATGTATTGTCGTAGTTTGGTGCAAAACATAATCAAACAGTTACAGAACCATGACTTTATCACTACACCAACTATTCCCTTGCACATCACTCTCTGATTAAAGTAATGGATGCTAGCCTAAAAAAAAAAGAAAAGAAAAGAAAAAAAAGAAAGAAAGAAAGAAATTACTGGTGTACTAGCGCCAGACATGGAACAGGTCAGCCAAGGAACAGAACACGATTTGATGACACACTGTGACGGCTGTGAAGAAAACAGCAGTCAGTGACATCACCAATAATCTCCACAGGAGAGGGTGAAGATATCAAAATCCACTGTTTGAAGAAAACTTCAAAAGCAGACATATTAGAGGCCACAACACAAGATACAAACCACTCCGCAGTAAAAATCAGAAGGCTAAATTGGAATTTGCATAGAAATACAGAGATGAGAGACAAACGATCTGGAACTAAGATTAACCTCCATCAAAGTGATGGAAAGGCCAAAGTGTGTAGAAAGAAAGGATCAGCTCATGATCCAAAATATGAAAACTCTAAACAAACAAGCTGCACAATTGATAGTCGTGCTCAGTTGGTTCTTCCTAGTTTGTTTTTGCTGGTTGTGCACGTGGTTTGCTCAGTGACAACCAGAGGGTTTCAGAAAAACTGACCCTTTTCAGATTTCCTTCGTTTACGATTTAATTGTTTTTATTTACGTAAAGAAAAAAAGAAACACCTTTAAGTTACTTTCAAATTCTGTGTCTGTATTTCTGAGAATAAAATGATTGTTTCTCCTTCCTTCCTGGATTCTGAAACCACAATCATATAACGGTTTGTTATGTCTAGAGGTATGTGGGTACCTTTAAACGTGTGGAAAATGGGAATAGTGCGCAACCAAATAGTGAAGACAACCACAGACAAGTGAAATGAATGAATGAATACACACACACAAGTTTGGGGTCACCTACTCTTTTTCATAAGTTTTTCTTTATTTTTTTTGCTTTCTATGTTGTAAAACATTACTGAATACATCAAAGCTATGAAGCAACACGTATGGCATATACTGAATTATGTGGTAAACAAAAAAGTGTAAAAAAAACCCAAAAAAACAAAA
>JAQMYM010000021.1:1378593-1390657 GCA_030014255.1 Parauchenoglanis ngamensis
ACCACCTGACCTCTCTCAACCAATGAACTGGTGGTTTCTCACAGACCAGGAACTAACCATGCAGCTATGTTAAAATGACCAGTGTGTGTCACTATAAACACAGAACAGTTTTCTTAATGATAACATGACAGTGTGTGTGTGACCAAGGCTCGGCAGTGTGACAAAACCACAAACATGACAGAAGGAGCACAGAAACATGCACATATGGAGAAGGTTATAAAGCAAGAAATCAGTGTCAAAATCCACAACAGTGAAGCACCTCGTTCATTATTATGTTTATAACAGCTTTTACTGCGCTCACCACTTGTGACACTCCTAATCAATTTCTACACAACAGGGTATTCACAAAATAATGGACAATAATTTCATGTCTTCAGTCCTGTGTGCTGTTGCAGGTTAGCAGAACGTTTTCTACTGAACACACATTCATTGCCTGTTTTAACAAACACTTTCTCTGCTTCTTAAAACATTATAATAATTAATCTTATAAATGTCAAATGTCCAATCCCCAACACAGAGTAGAAAAATTTAAAGTAGCATCATTCTGCAGGAAAACTGCAGATCTCGCAACGCTGTGTACATTCTCTGTAGACTGTAGTGTTTTCCTCCTCTAGCGCAGTGAATCAGGATAACAAAAAAGACTCACATGGCACATACACTCTTCATTTAAAGGTAGCGTGTTTGACCGTGACACCCAGTAACATGTCAGAATATTAGCACATAAAAGCCACCATTGTAGTTACAGGAATATTTGGGATATTAATTTGTAAAATAAATGAATAAAACAAAAAAGGAGATCTCTAGCGTGGGAGCTCCTGCTATAGGTGGTCCAAACTGGTGATCAACTGTGTGGTTTCTGATGATGAAGTGAAATTAAATATTTATTTCTGCATTAAAAGTAAATATTTATTAATGAATTTACTGGCATGTGAGTTGTCATGTCTTTATGCCTGGTGTGAATGTGAATGTGTGTGAGAAAGAGACAACAACAACAGTGTTTTTGTAAGTACCCAGCATGCTCCTGGCTGACTCGTTTCTCAATGATTATGATCATCTCTAATCCTCTGAGCTAATCTCAAACACACGCTAGATCTGGACTGAAGCGAGATGGAGACTGTAGAAGGAAGGATGCTGTACACTGCATACAGGTGTCTATCTTTCAGTCCCTGTGTATGTCTCTCTCTCTGGAATTGCTAACTGTGTGTGTGTGTGCATGCGTGCATTGATTGGCGCTCCATGGGCCGTATTGAACCATGTGCACCACGACAATGGTCCTGATCTCGCTGGCAGTGTTGCTGTACCGATGCTTCTGCAACAGAGCCCAACTGTGAGTTCACTTCTTCTTCCACTTTCTCTTATAATAATAATAATAATAATAATAATAATAATAATAATGGTTGCAATAAGCAGTGATTAAGGGGGCCAGGCACTTTCTGGCCCTAACCCTGACCCTAGGACCATTAGCACATTTTCTCAGAGAGATTTGCTAGGATATTTGCTTGCTCACTTTTTCTTTTCTGTGTCCATCCCAAGTTAGTTAAAAAAAATTCTAAAATAGCAGGAATTAATGTCATGATGTCACTTGAACTCAGCACGGCCCCAAAAAAACAGAGGAAAGTGGAATTGCATTTCTATGACATAATGTTGCTGAATTATTGTAAATGCAGGTCCAAATTTGCCCTGTTGGTGGCGCTAGAGTGGTTGACTGGTTTACACCAGAACTGCTACATAGTTAGCTGA
The DNA here is from genome assembly GCA_030014255.1 of Parauchenoglanis ngamensis. Classification (NCBI taxonomy): domain Eukaryota; kingdom Metazoa; phylum Chordata; class Actinopteri; order Siluriformes; family Auchenoglanididae; genus Parauchenoglanis; species Parauchenoglanis ngamensis. Next base: position 1,380,334 of record JAQMYM010000021.1, read on the forward strand.
CATTGTTAGTTAGTTTTGCTAATTTATTTAGTAAGAGGGTTAAAACTGCTAATCTGAGTAGAGTTAATCGGCTGTGGAGTTTTACAGGATCTACATCTCTGTGGGTTGTAAATGAATCCAGACTAATCCGTCCTCTTATTTTGATGAGGTCTCGCCATGAGACCACATTAACACTGACACAAACACGCGCTAAATACAGCTCGTCTCTCAGCTCCTGGCTAACATGCTAAGTTCCACCTGCTTTCCTGTGCAGATGGAGGAGTTAGCAACATAAATAACTGTGTGAATTAAAACAATGAAATATTTATTCTGTTTCACTGTTAGCAGTTTCCTTGCGTATACTTTGGCCAGCTGCATCAAGTAAATAATCAGCAGTTGGAAACAGTGTCTCGAAAAAAAAAGATTTCCATGGAATTCTCATGCTAAACGGTTGTGTGTTTGTGGAGCTACAGCAGCTGATATCGAGTCAATCTACTGCCATGAACTGTTTCACACTTCCACTATTTTGTATGTTTTTTGCCTCCATAATTTCAAATTTCAGACCTTAAAACAATATAAACAGTCCATAATGCGTGTTTTTATTGACTGTGAGCAGGAGGGACAAAGAAATCCCTTCCTCAGAACTTTGTATTCATCTTATACCACAGCGATAGGCATTTTTATTATTAAAAACAATATCACATACATTTTATCCTTTTATAATAACATTTATGAATGAAATTAGTTCCTGTTCTCATTTTCTTTATAGCAGCTATAAACAGTCATTCTCTCACAAACCTTTACTTTTTCTCTGTTTTGAAGATAATCAGACAACAACAACAAAAAAAAATCACAGCTTATCATGTTTCCAAGAAGCCACAAAGCATAAATATACATCTTCTAAGAGAAACATTCACCATTCACCAGTTTCCCAGTTCCTGCATCCTGATTGTCCCTCCAGCACTCTCACACGTGTCTCTTGGTCCAAACCCAGGCACACGGACTCTCATAGAGACAACGAGACCCCAATGACCCAGTCTCAAAAGGGAAACTCCTCCTCATCCAGGTGACATCGGATAGTGCGAATACAAACTAGAGCTCCAAAGTTGGTTAAACTGCCTGAGCTCCATAGACACTGTAGTTCCCAGAGGCATGGAGCTGCTGTCATTTGAAATCCACTGAAAGGCTCTTTTTAACCATTGTAACGAGGTGCATGCAAACACAAAAAGCAACTGGAGAACCTTGATCTTGAGAGACTTTTGCTAATCAACCTCTAACTAATATACAAGGTATTAGAAATTTAGTGACATGACTATGACTTGCACTAACAGGACATTCTCCTAACACTCACTGACAGGATTCTCTTCTCCTCAGACTAAGGATGTGTGATACCTGGATTTCTCACAAGGCTTTAATCAGCTCCAGTGGTTTTCACCGCAGGACTTCTGATGGCTATTATTTCCAATCCCATGGGAGTTCCGCTGGACAAAGAGACAAACACAGCTGGAGGAGGACAGGACGAAATCTGAACCTGCTCTTATCCAAACCATCTGCTCTGCTGCTTGACACACAAACGTTCGTGACTTACATTCACATACACAAGACCTTTCCAAGAAAGGGCTAATCCTGAGAACATGATATCCAACTTATCAACACTGTTTCCTCATTACAAATTCAGAGGAATTCACCTCACCAGCTGGTGTATGAAGTTCTGAATGGTGAATGGTGAATGGTTAAGTTACCCATGAAGTGTATATGTACATTTCTCTACCTGCTGTAGACACCTTGTGTTTTGAATGTATGTTAGATGTATGTTTCTTTTATTGATAGAGACATATGCCAGAAGATTATCAGCCTGCTTTTATTATTGAGTAATACCTATTATTGATCCAGGGGGGTGAAAATTTGTGCAAGGTACTTATAAACTGGTGTTATTCTTTTTTTTTTTCAATCAAAACCATTTATGAGACCACACATGCTGGGATTAATCTTTAAGTCTCAGTAGATAGTGAAAGGGCATCTTACTGATGCAGATTTTTTTGCTGCTTGAAAATAGAGGAAATGGGTCTTCCAAAGTCCAGTCATCTGATGAATTCAATGTGAGTCAACATGAGCTGATTAATCCAAGAAGTTGTTTTACTGCAATCACTGTAGTCATTAGTGGGAACTAAACAAGAACCCAGAGTTCTCCCATGTGGACGCTTCATGCGCTTCTTTCACAACATGCATGATGGAAAATTTTTAATGGAAAAATAAATTACTCTAAAAAGGAACTGACTTATAAAGAAACTCTTGTGAATAAACCTTGGATTCTGAAGCACACAACGTATCTAAACACTAGGTCTACAATCACTTACCATTTGCCCTGTGCAATGAATTGTACAACTCCCACAACATGCTCCTCGACGGTCCATTCGTAGCCATGATTGACAGTTTCTTGACCCTCTTCCCAGACGACATGCAAGCATGTGAACAATAATTGGTTGGGGTCAAACCGATAGTGTTGCAAGCCACCAGACCAAGACACAGCAGGAAGGACAATTTTGGAACTATGATTGTCAAACTTACATGGTGACCATCATGAAAGACAAAAATATTGTGTAATCTGATCTCTGCATTTGTCTCTGGTCAAAGATTTGTCTTTGAGTGTCTGCTTGGCGTGAAGTTTTTAAATCATATACCATTTAGATCAAATCCTATTCTATTAATCAAACAGACCATGAAGAGGATTTCTGATCCACACTTTGAAAAGGAGCAAATAAGTTATACACGTATCGCCACCTGGTGGTCAACACACAATCTTATTTTTGTATTTATTATTAGTATTTTTTTTAATGAACGTTTAATAATAATAAAGATTTAAAGGCAATAATCAACAAACATAGTCAAACACAATTTATATATAAGAATAAACGCAATTTAATAAAAACTTCCAATATATAAATATTAAAACGTTTCCGATGTAACACAATTACTATTTTATAAAGCACTATATTACCCAGAATGCAGTTGTGCGCACAGGAAGTGTGTCACAGGAAGTAGGAGTAGCAGCAGCAGCCACGGGAATTCAAAACTACAGAGGACAAACTAGGTTTTGTATTTGAATAAATCAGTTAAAATAGAAAAAGAAAACGAGATATGGGTTGTTTATGAATTTGTTTGTTTTAATGTTTAGTGTTAATGGAAGACAAAGTGACGGAAATAGAGAATATGTATAATAAATAAGAGCGCGAGCTGCGGTAACCCATGGCGACGCGGACGCCCTGCTGCAGCTGACTAGCAGGCTGTGGTTATAAACCTGCTCGGATTGCTCTGGCTTCATCTCCTCCTCTGTGTGTATCATGGTGAGTGAGTGTGTTCGCTGTGTTACACTTCCTTACCTGTGGAAAGGCACACAGGTGCTAATCATACCTGCTTTTAATAGCAGGGATGTGTAAATATGCTAGCACGATTAGCCATAATAATAAAGATATAAAAGACAGTTAAGCATAAACTCAAGACTGGAGAGCACGAACCAGTGTGTGGTACCTGAACGTTTATTCTGTCCTGATTTCTGAGATCTTTTTTTTAGTCATAAGTTTATAAATTTAAGCTTGAGGGTAAAAAAATATAAATAAAATGAAATGTAAAATCTTTCAGCTTTTTTCTTGAGTTTATTTCATGCTTCTTCTCAACATCTACTTTCTTTCTTTCTTTCTTTCTTTCTTTCTTGGCATCTGCATCTTAATTTAAAATCATTCTGTCAGTGTTTCGTCTCTTTCAGCACTTTGCATGTGTAGTTTGTGTACAAGAATCTTTTATTCCACGAGTATAAGACGTTTGTCTTGGTGCTGGAGTCGACAACACTGAGCACAATTCCTGCAATATACACTAACTGCCTGCGGTTGTTAGGTCAGGATTAACCCACTCAGTGTGGTGATGTTGTAGTGCAACAATAAACGACAGGGTGGAGTGATGAAGAGTCACTGTTATCACCCAAAAGCTCATAATTTTCCAATAACACACATCCTAAGGTGATTTATTCCTCCTGCACCACAGGCAAATTGCCAACAATTATTATTTTAATTTATTAAAGAAGACACTTCATACATTTCTTGCCTTTATAGTTAAATGTAATGTGGTGGAACGGTTTTGAACCAAGTTAGCTCCTGTTCTTGCTTACTGACACTGGAGACTACTTCCATAAATGTTAAATAAACGTCTCCTTACAGAAACCTTCACCATATCAACAATTACACACTGTACAACTCCCAGTGAATGAGCTGTTACTATAGAAACGATAATGCGTTAGAACACGCACATCAATATAAACATGTGATTACAGCTGCATTACTGTCAGTTACATGTTTAATTTGAAACTCTGTGTTTTCTCTTTTCTCATGTCAGACGTCCAGACAGAAGAAAGGCCTGAGCGGTGAGTGGTTTATACACCTGACATGTTCTAGTCCTGTAGTTTTTTTTTCTTTTTCCTCCAGATAGGTGACTGTGATGTGTGTTGTTACTTTCAGGTTCAGTCAGTGACGTTTTGGGAGATCTGCTGGGAGACGAAGCTGATGGTACGTAACCTGGTCATATCTGATGTGTCTGAAGTTGTTTAGCTTTACACCTGAGCTACGAGCCTCTGTAAAGACATCACTGTGCTACAGTCTTACTTTATGAATAACTGATTGTGTAAAATAACACTGATACGACCTGATGCAGTGTTTCTCTCCGCACTGTAACCTCTCAGATGTCCCGATGAAGGCCAGGTCTCCGTCTGGAGGACTCGGCAGACCTGCTGGTGTCTTCCGAACACAAAGCGGCAAGAGGTGAGTGCTCGCGCTGAGAGACGGAGAGCTGGAGCTGAATGATGAGCTGCAGAGTGGATACTCACCAGTGTTTTATATTGGAACCACTCAGGAACCTGCTGGACGATGAGTTCTTCAGTAAGCTGGCGGAGGAGGCGGAGAAGGACGACGAGGTGAGGGCTTTGCTTTGGAATCTGGATTCTGATTGGTCAGAAGGTGTTGATTCATTTTCTAGAACAGCAGCTCTGACAATAGTGCAGATGCAAATCCCAGCTTTATATTAATGTGGTGTTCTAATAGGTTAGCCTGTTGTTTCTGCATAACGGATTAAAATTGTGTAAAAAGCTTAATAACATGTCAGTACTTTGTAACAGTCAGAGGTAAAACTGTATCATTTCCAACATCTTCAGTTTACACTTTGTGGTTTCTCTGTAACATGACAAGTCTGTTTGTACTTCAGGAGAGTGCGGTGAAGGAGCGACTGGTTACAGCTGCTGTAAAGTACGTTTGAACGGGAACTAACTTGTTTCTGTGCATTTGCAGGATTCCGATGTGTCTGAGGCGGATCCGAGGGCTTTGCTGGAGAGTATGAAGGTGTCTGACTGTTTGATGTTTCATACATTAGTCTCGGAAAGTCTCTGAAAGTAAAAACACCAAAAATGAGATCTTTAACCAAAGCCTAACCCTGTGTGTGTGTGGTCCCATCACAGGACATGGATGATATGGATGCTGAGTTGTTTGGCTCAAAGAGGAAGCCCAGCTCCGCCCCGGCGCAGAGCAGAACCTCCAGAACTGAAACATCTAAACCAGGAGACGAGAACAAAACTAATCGTGAGTTAAGAATGAACTTAACACCTGCTGCATGCAAGACATTTTATTTCTGTGTGTGTCCCTGTGTGTCCCTGTGTGTCCCTGTGTGTCCCTGTGTGTCCCTGTGTGTCCCTGTGTGTCCCTCGGCATGTCAGTGTTTGTGTCCACACAGAAGCAGCAGAGGTGGAGGACAGGAAGCCCAGCTCTGCTCCCGCCGCTGCAACGAGGAGCTACAGGAAATTCAGCTTCATGGGTGAGCTTTACTGTGATTTACAGTCTTTACCATAAACTGTTACTGTAATGTAGCAGCTATAAACTGTCGTCTGCTCACCAGCCTCTTGTTTCCATGTTAGCAAGAAACCACAATTTGTAAACTCCTCTGTCCTGAAGAAGTTACAGCTTTACCTCTGATTGTTACAAAGCACTGACACTGACATTACTATAAACCTGTCAGATGTATAAATACTGCCAGATCTGCTGTTAAAGAAAATCAGTCAACACTTACTGACCAATCACAATGATCATAATAAAGCACGAAAGCCCTGAGGTGCGGAGGTTTCTGTTAAACTGATTTCACTTTCATTTCAGACGTCTCTGTGCAAGTCTAGTCTATTAGCATGTATCTGATTTACATTTATGTGACTTTCATTCCTTTGTTCATTAACGCTGCGTTACCGCAGATGATGAGGATGATGAGTCAGCAGCTGCCAAACAAGGTATCGGCACAAAAAAACATATCTTGGGTTATGTTTAGGGGAAAAATGTTGATTTTGTTGCCTCAAGCAAACAGGAACAGACCTTTATTATATTAGTTTCAGTTTAAGAAGTTACACGCTAATTACATCCAAATCCAAACATTCGAGAATGAACATAAGAGTAATGTGAGGATCTTAAAGTTCAGTGTCATGTTTGTGTGTTTTGTCTAATTGGCATGGATCTTTACTCAGCTGTCGGTCCTCCTTCGTCTGTAACAGATGACCTGGATGATCCTCTGGATGGCGTGCTGAACGAACTGGATGACGAACGGCTGAAGAGCGTCCCATCAGGAAGAGCAGGAAAGCAGCAATCGTCCTCTCCGGCTGTACAGACGGAAGAGGAACAAGGTCCGAATAAATGTTTTTTTAAAAAGTTCCTGAACGGGTTCCTGTACTACATTCCTCACTGCAGGAACCCGTTCAGGATCTCAGGAAACATAGGTATTAAGATGAAGAAACCAGAGCTGAATCTGTGGTGTTTGTGTGGAACCTTTTTTGTTCCTGCTCCAGAGAAGGTACTGGTCCACTGGACCGGCGTGTAAATAAAGTGGTTTCAAGAACATTTTCATATTTAACGATGACCTTTTGTGTCCCACCTTGTATTATAGCCACGCCTGCACCTGCTCCTAAGAAACACAACGAGTTGACCTTCGACGATGATGAGGATGACTTGATGGATGCGCTGGGGTTCAATGACGCCCCGAAAGGAAAAGGAAGTGGACTCCTCCCTCAAAAAGAGAAGTAGGATCTGAATAGTATATGTTAAATCATACACACACATCTTCCCGTTTTTTATTTCCTTTATTTCCTGTACCATAGAAAAGTATTCAGATCACAAAGCGATGATTAAATTAATCAGTGAGTTTTTCGTGGACGCGTGAATGGAGATTGCCTCCGATTTGTGATTATCAGTATTTGGTCTGCTGTGCAGTGAGGCTCCTCAGAGACCACGCACCAGACTGGATGAGATTTTGGGGATCGGGACGTCTCCTCACCTGCTGGAAAGACCTATGTCCGGCAAGAAAAAAGACGCAACACCTGCAGAGAGGCAGCCTCAGACGAGCTCGTCTGGCAAAGGTAATGAATCCTTGTTTATTACTATCGTCTCTCAGTCTCAGTAAAGAAGGCGTGACCTCCTTGTCTCGGTGAAGGAGGCGTGGCCTCTGTGTCTCAATATTGGTAAAAGATTTCAGTACGTCAGGTTGCTGCTCAGGTATTGACACAAGCATGATTCAGTTTATTCCTCAGACAGATTCACGCATAAATATCATAAAACATTGTGTTTTCTCAACACTAACGACTGTGTTGTGTTTGTCACGGCTGCTGCTGTAGATTCTGCGTTTGGAGATGAAGACTTAAAGTTCGGCTCGTACCAGCCCACACTGGGCTCGACTCCAGAGGGACGGAACTCTCGCAGACACTCTGTACGGTGAGAAAATGCACACAAACATCATTTACTGGGTTTGCTGTGAGTCATCACCAGCTGTGATCATATAACAGGATCTGACTTTGGTGCCATGGTGAGCGTTGATCCTTACTCTCATGTAGATTCTCTACTGAGGACATCAGCGCTTCTTCTCCAGAACACAAGCCCAAAAAATTAACAACCTCCACCGTGACCTCCACACGACCTGGCCGTCCTGCTTCAGACTGGCTCGGACTAAAGCAGGACGAAGATAAGGCAGAACAGGAGGAGGAGGAGCCAAAGAGAGAGAAGGAGTCCCTGGGAGCATCTGAGAAACTAAAACCTCCACCTTCTCCATCACATGTAGGAGGAAAACCATCCAAAGTGACCCCAAAACCCATGGAGGAGCTCCGAGCTGGACCTGACTCTCCAGAAACGCCCACAACTACTGCAGCCAAATCTGAGCTTAAAAAGAAGGAGGAAGGGGACGAGGACGACTGGCTGGCAGGAGCTCTGAGTAAGAAGAAAGCTGTGACGGAGGAGAGAGAGCAGAGGCAGGAGGATCCTCAGGGGCTTGGGGAGGAGATAGACCTGGACAAGTTCCTTAGGTATAGATGGATGGACGGAAGTTCAGCAGAAATGCTAGTGTCACATATAGATTAATATAGATACACTTCTTGTTTCTATAGCAACAGCTCATTCATATTAACTTCTATGGCAGACAACCGACATAATCACTGAAATGGTGAAGTTTTCTGCAACAAAATGTTTATTTAACATTTATAAAAGGAGTCTCTAGTGTCCACACTTTGTAGTAGTTTAGGGTTGCCATTTTAAAATGCTTTTACAGTTACAATAGATGAAATGTTTTTGTGGTTTTCCCAGCAGACGAAACACCACCTCGACTCCTCGTAGGGTGAAAGAGGACACGCCCCTCCCTCCCAGACAGCCCAGGTAGCACAATACACCACTGATCATTACAACTGTTTACAACGCTGCAACATTAGTAAAGAAGTGAATAAATAAACAATTTTGTGTGTGTCTGTGTGTGTCCGCAGCCGTGAGTCTCTGCTTGCGTCTGAGCCCTGCCCCGTCCCTGCCCCAACACAGAGCCTCGGAGCTCAACACAGACATGGTACGTTCAGCACAGCAGAACTACAGAAAGAAACATGGATCAGCAATCCATCAGCAGTCCACCTCCTGCACAAGTCTGGGCTGGTGGTCACTCTCACGCAGGCTGCTGATTGGATAGCTGAGAACCAGACTGTAGAGTTTACAGATCATCTGCTCTAAGCCTTACTTTAATGACCCTACACTGTGATGTATGAAGCTACATATGTCACATGCCCCGCCCCCTCCCTGCTAAACCACCGTGGTGTGGCCTATGTTTATTTATATTAACATAATGGGCTCTGATGTTCTCTCTCTCTCTCTCTCTTTCTCTCTCTCTCTCTCTCAGAGCCAGAGGAGAAACCTGCAGTTGTGAGCGCTGCACCTGTCCAGCAGGTGTCTCTGTCTACAGATGGCCTTCAGCAGCTCCTCCTGCAGCAGCAGGTCTGCCTTCACACACACGCAAACCTAACACACACACAACTCACACACTGGCACAAATCACTGACCAGATCTCGGAGGTAGTTCATCTTGAAAGCAATTGACAATGGTGTGTGCGTGCGTGCGTGCGTGTGTGCGTGCGTGTGTGCGTGCGTGTGTGCGTGCGTGTGTGCGTGCGCGCTTACAGCTGGCTCAGGCTCAGCTCTGGGGTTTAGGGACACCACTGGACTTGAGTTCCTTACAGAAACAGAGGAGAGACACAGAACATCACACCGGGGACACGACTGCACTGCAGACCAGGATCATACAGCTGGAGGGACAGGTAAACACACACACACACACACACACACACACACAGAGCTGAGTGTTGTATATTTCTCTGTTTGTGTAACAGGTGCGAAGTCTACAGCTGGAAAAGGATCAGCTACAGATGTTGCTGGATAATCTTCAACAGAGACACAAACATGATACAGAGCTTATGGAGAACACACAGAGGTAATGCACACAAACGTCTCTCACACACACAAACGTCTCACACACACTCTCAGACACACTCAGACTCCCTCTCTCTTCCCCAGAGCACGTGTGAAGCTACTGGAGGAGTGTGCGGTGCAGCGGGAGGCGCGGGCACACATGGAGAACCAGGAGCTGATGGAGCGTCTGGAGGTGGTGATGAAGCTGGCGCAGCAGGAGAGGGCGGAGCTTCAGGAGCAGCACCAGCGCAGGCTGGCTCAGAGCCAACAGGAGCGAGACCGAGAGGTGGAGAGACTCCGAGAGCTCCAGAGGTACACACACACACACACTTTTGTGAGATGTGGTATGTGTAACCAGTCAGCAATGAACAGCACTGCAAACCCTGCCCTCTGTTCAAGAAGCTCCTGCTGGACCCTTTTGTTAGCAGTGTTGATGGAAAAAGCAGTTTTGTAGTACTGAGTGTTCTTGTACATCCCTGGAGTATCATACTTAGTGTGTGTGTGTGTGTGTGTGTGTGTGTGTGTGTTTTACAGGAAGTCCATACTGGAGATGAAGAAGGATCA
>JAQMYM010000021.1:1402621-1420640 GCA_030014255.1 Parauchenoglanis ngamensis
ACACACACACACAGGACCATTAACACAGGACCATTAACACTGTCTAGTCATGCACAAAAACGCATAAACACTGTAATGTGTAAGAAGCAGAGCAGAAAGTGGAAAACTGCTCTCTGCTGTGATGTGTCTGTAGAAATCTGGGCAGAATTTTTAGCAAACATTTTTTACAGGAAATTTTACAGGAAAATGTGGTGAAAGATGTGGTGGTTCTGGTGTATTTTGTTCACAGGAGAAAATTAACAAGTTCTTTAGAGTAATGACAATAACTTTAAATCAAGTCAAACCCAATAAATGTTATGGGTTAAATCTGAAACAGGCATTGTAGCACTTAATGAGTTAAGGTAAAATTTTACAGCTGTGTATGCTAGCTAAGTAATGATTTTGAGTCAAAGCTAACGTACTGTTTATGCTAACTGAAGTAGCAGTTTTGGGCCAGGTTATATATTTTTAAACAGATTAGGCTTTTAAAAATCTTTAGTATATGAAACCTAAATCTGATTTGAGCTTTACAGCATGGTGTCTAAAAGCTCTGCCTCACTGCTCACTCTTCTTCTCTGTTAATGGAAGCTGAACTCAGATCAGATTTCAGATGTATAATTTATAAACGTGCTCAGGAGTATGAGTCTTTGGGTTCAAGGGATAGAATGGTTGAAAAACAAATGCTGAATGAAAAAACGGATTCTAGAAGAAGACAGGTTTACATTACCAAACGAAGGTAAAACATTTGTTTTAGTGCTGTTCAGAAAGCGCCAGGGATGTTCTGCAATGTGTTGTAGACAGACAGCAAAACAGGAAGTGAGGAAGTGAGGAGTCCTCTCTTTCTCCCCATCTCTCTCTCTCTCTCTCTCCTGTCTGATCCTGACATCTGATCCATTTCGGTCCACATCTCTTTCTCATTCTTTCATTGCTTGCTCAGAGTTGTTGGCTCTGTTTGGTCATCTGCACATCTTACACAGCAAAAAGTCAAGGCCTCACAGGCTCATGGGACAGCTCTGATCACCTTCACCTCCAGCAGCCTCCATCTGTTCATGCACCGCAGGAGGTTGGAGCTGAATCAGTAATGAACTAGACTTCTGCATATTTCCTTACTGTAGTCTGCCTGGATGTTCTATTTTGCTATGTATATTTGATTTGGTCTTGAAAATACCACTGAGGTCCTAGTCCCAAACTACACTTCCTCCATCTACAATACCTTCCAACTACCCTCTAAACCCTTCACTTCGCAATTACATCAGTGAATTATGTTTATTACTTGCCTAGAGCTGTGGGACTTGTGTCAGGTCTTGGATTCAAGTCTAGTCATGAGTCATTTTCAGTTTTGACTTCAACTTGTCACAGTCTTGGACATTGGTCTCACTACATATGTTCTTGTTCTTGACTGAGAGTTTATTTCCCTTCTAGTGCCTAAATCTAGTGACAGAATCTCAATTTACAAATTTGGTCTGGCATATACGAAACTGAAGAAAAAGCTTTGCCTGACAAAAGAATTTAATGCTTCTTATTCATTACTTGGCTTGACCTGATCCTGACCCCTTCAAGACTCAGACGTGACCTGATTTCAGCTGGTCCTGGTCTTGGTCTTGTCTTGAAATTGACAGAGTTGGTGTTGTCTACAGCTCAAACTTGTCACACTCTTGGAGATCCCAATAAAATCCATAACAGTTCTATAACAGATTATGAGATAATGTGTGTTCATGTGTGAGGATTTTACGCTGAAGGTCCTCGGTACACCTGTGATGAAAGAACATTACAACATTCTTCTTATGTCATCAAGCAGCATGATTTGGAAATCAGCTTGTGAAAAAAATGGAAAACTAACTATCACATCATTCTGCACTGTCTTCTTATTGGTGGGTTTTATATGAATGAGATTTTAATGAAACATTTGTTTCTTTCTCATAGAATGTCTTTGGTGAGAGTAGACTAAATCTGCCACCACTGACCTCCTCACATTAAGTCAACTCTTGAACAAATAACAGTAATAAGAAAACATATGATTGTGTGGAGAAGAGTGTGTGTTATGGGGTGGGATTTTGTTGTAGTCTGATGCCACATCTGATCTGAACAGTTACTCTAATAATATTATTCATAAATTTGATTCCTTATTACTGATTCAATGTAGATGTAAGAAAAAAGAAACAGTCATTAGTTGTAATTAGCTTTCTTGGTTCTTGTGATGTGTACATTTTACCAAACATTTCCTGAAATTATTCATTTGCTCCAGCTCTGCATTCTCCAGCTCCAGCTCTGCATGTACCTTTGTTTCACTTGTCATGGAAAAGTGATCAGCATGTGCAACACCGCCAGCCACCATCTGTTCACACGCTGTAAAAGTGTTATGATACTGAGGAGTGGCGTGACAAATGTTCCTGAAGCCTAATTAAAATTCCTCAAAGTGGAAGATGTGTGTTAAATTATTGCTGTGCAGGAATGTCCAATGACACTCCAATGTCCTCTTGTTTTTTTTTGTTTTTTTTACTCTGTCTCTGTAGTGTTGTTTCCATTCAAAAATAGTGTCAAACAAAAAATGTGCAGTTGGCATACAGGGTGCAAATAAGCCTTGTTGTAGATAAGCCTTTCAATCTATAAAGTCATCAAACAACTGGACATTACAGGCGAGGCAAGGAGGAGGGCAATTAAATCCGTGAGTGAAGCCGCAGAGAAAGCCACTAGGTGGCTTTGGATTAAGAGGGCACATCTGTGTGTGGTTGCTGCTGGGACGTAAATCAGGGCTTGATAAACCCCGGCTGGTTCACCTGGTTAAGGGTGTCTGATGTTGGAAGACCCAAACACCCTCTGACCCCGGGAATATCACTGAAGATGTGTACAAGGGCATCATGAAGGTGTATCTTACACGCAAGGGCTTAGTGAACGATCTAGCAAGTGTGTCTTTCAGTTTTCATCGACTTTATGTGTACAACACAATGAATTGCAAGCGATAAAATGAAATGCATTTAAATCTGGAAATTGTAACGCCAGTATTTGTTTTCATCATATTGATTTTGTGCCTGTCTCCATCTCTCTGTCTCAGGTGTTGAGTTCAGGTGTGTCTCTCTGTGTGTGTGTCTAACTCTGTCAGGTGTTGAGTTCAGTCGAGTATGTGTCAGCCAGAGAGTGATGGTGCTGGTGAATCCTCAGAGTGGACGAGGTCAGGCGATGTCTCTCTACACTGGCCCTGTACTGAGCATGCTCACTGAGGCAAACATCTCTCACACACTCATCACCACAGGTCTGTCTGTATTACACACATACACACACATGTTTGTTTTTATCAGTCATTTTTCCCCAGCATTTTTTCTTCTTCTCATGGTTTTTAACATCAGGGTTTATACACAAGTAAAGACACCAGTTCTAATTAGAAAATCATGTTTTTTAAGTGAGTCACATGGCATTGGTGTAAATTATGTTGGATGAACAACGCTAACCAATCCAATTAAATGAACGATGCTAACTAATACTAACAACCATCTTCTTCTGTTATAATACCTCCATGGTTTGCACAGTGTGGTATCACATACAGGCGCCATTTCAAAATGGACATGAGACAAACATCAGTTGGCCTTATTTTTTTACTCTTCACTTCCAAAGTCACATGGAAGACTTAGCAAAACATGTGGACAGAGAGTCTGTAGTCTAATTTTAAGCTTACTGGCTTTGGCTCAAAGCTCTGCAGTTGGGAAAAATCCAACAATGCTCCTCACTCTGAGAACGCTGTGAAGCATGGTAGTGCTAGCATCATGTCTAGCCTTACCTTGGTCTTTTGGCTGCTTTTCCATGTTCACAACACTGACTCTGTTTAAATCATAGAGTATTGTATGAGTATTATATGAGAAATATTATATATATATATAATATAATATACATGTGTATATTATATGAGAGAACAAGGTTGTCAGTATTGTGCATTTCAGTAGTGTACATAAAGAGGCACACTGTTCACAATGAAGTCAAGTCATGGATGTTGCTTGTGTTAGTTTTGCCTTGAACATAATCTGACTGACTCACTATGATATAAATGCTGTAATATTACATTAACCATCGACAATCTTCACTTATGCTGTGCTAATTGATATAGGTTTCTCATTTTTTTAGTATGAAATTATACTGCTGCCCCCTAGTGGTATGGAGAGTTATATGATTTCAAGCAGGTGTCATTTCACAAAAGAAATGAGATATGGTGCTTGTTTTTCAGCATGGGCTTGGGGTTTCAAGGCACAACATCAGCCAAAGCTGTTTATTTACCAAGTTACAGAGTGTTCTGAGGTGAATAAAACAAACCCAAATCCGTCAATAAGCATTGAGCCTACACCACATGAGAACTCTGTCTCCATCAGGACAGAACAGTCTGCGGTTATATATAGATGCAGTATTTTTATGCCATGGCCATTTTTAGACAAATATATCAGTAATATATCAGTGCACAGACACAGGAAGGGAGTGAATGTGGATCAGAGTGATGATGAGTAAAGCCAGAGTTCTAGTCTGCATTTTTTTATGGAGCAGTTAGAGATGACGGCTGAAAGAAAAGCACAAAGGGGCATATTCTCATTTTTTCCTGATATTTTATTTTGCACAAGTCCTAGTCTATCAGACTTCAGTGAAATGTATGAGGTTATGAAAAGATGATTTTTTTTATTATTTGTGTGCATTATGTGCTGAATTGTGGGTGCACTGATTTACTTGTAATACTTTGTTACACTATTCTTGCACACCGCATTCTATTTTGAGTTACTGAATTAATAAAATTGTGCCTACTTCCAGTGAGACTTTTAATTCAGGAAAATGCAGTAGTCATTGCTTATACCATATCTTTGTGAGAGCTGATGTGTGCAGTGGATACATCCCACAGGACCAGGATAGAGACAGCAGCTCAGGTTTAATATAGAGGAAGGCAGTTGAGCTGAACATGATGGAAACGCTGTCACACAGAGAGAGTGCTGTCTCAGCACTTTCTTCCTATGTAATTATTTCACTCTCTCAGATTGTTTATCACGCCTTTTCTCACTTTAACCCCCAATGTCTTCCTCCCTTTTCCTATTTTGTGTGTGCATGTCTCGTGGTTCAATGGGTTAATCTACTAAGACAGATTTTACAGAATAATTACACACCACTGCAGCAGCGAAAATTCAGTGACCCTTATTCTCACAAAAAACACATACAATCCTACTTAAGATTTCCTTCTGAACTAAAAAAAAAGTATGGTTTTCTCTCCTCAGAACATCAGAACCATGCACGTGAGTTAGTAAGAAATGCTGATTTGTCACAGTGGAGTGCCATCATCATCCTGTCAGGGGACGGACTTTTGTTTGAGGTTGGTGTGTGTGTGTGTGTGTGTGTGTGTGTGTGTGTGTGTGTGTGTGTGTGTGTGTGTGTGTTTCTTAGAAAATAATTGGGGCTGTGTGTCCTGCAGGTGATCAATGGTTTGATGGAGAGGCAGGACTGGGATGAAGCGATCCGCACTCCTCTTAGCATTCTCCCTGGAGGATCTGGCAATGCACTGGCAGCATCAGTGCACCATTACACACAGTGAGTACAAATATAACACATGCACACTTTTCAGTCTTAACGAGGCTAATGTTAGATGTGTGTTGAATTGTAGGGGTGGCAGTTAAATGTCAGCCCACCACATGACCATACACCTCTCATTTTCGGGATTGTTAGATCGTATCTCTCATGACTCAATTTTTTGAAGAGACACTGATGGATAATAAACTAGTTGCTAACTAGCCTAGTTAAGTCTCCGCATAACAATGCATCAAATAGCTGCATTGCATTCTGGGACTTTTCTTTCTTTTGCACCAATGTCTTCCCTATTTCTATGCTAGATTTCTCATTACATTGATGTTTTATTTATAGGAGCAAGCAGCAACATCTGACCATTATCCGATATGTTTGAAGTGTGTTGAACATTTTTCTATTAACCACCATTGTAACTGGTCTTGCAAAAGCAAAATCACATTGTGATATCAGCATGTCATACAACCACTAACTTCTCACAGGAATACCTTATATACAGCACCAGCCACCAACTTAGTACCATATTAGTATGAATAATCAAAACAAAACCTGATGCTGTTGATGTCAGTTATTTGTCAATCAGTAAATTACAAAGAGAGCCATCTTTGATTCAGTCATAATCAGACCCTTATATGTCCCAGGGCCAGTGCAGTGCTAGAGTAAGTATTGTTTAAGCTTGTGGTGTAGATGAGTGCACCACACTCCACTTAAGATAGAGTCTGAGACCGCTAATAGGGTCATTTATATGCATAGGACACAGGAAATGAAACAGCAGAGGATCTATTCATTACCCTAAGCACCCAAATTCAAAGATTTCACATAGCTTATGTGAGACAGCACAGACAGAAGGATGAGCTGTAGTCCACGGTGGACAATGGAATGTTCTATATGTGTGTATATCATAAAGCTTTTAATTACTGACAGTAAAATATATCACTATGCCATTCTCTGTATGCACTGAACACAGCAATATTTGACATAAGAATTTATTTGTAAAACAGAAGAAATCCCTATTTTTTGTAAGCAACAATGAGATCCTGTGTAGGTGTGTTGGACATGCAGAAATGTCTACATTTACTTTTATATCTAATTTTATATCTAATCTGTGCTTTTATGTGTTTCAAACAAAACTGTATCGGTAGATGCACGCTAAATTTCTTTGTACTGCAAGGTGCAATGACAATAAAGGCATTCTATTCTATTCTATTCTATTCTAATCTAAATGCTTGTCTATATGTGCTTGTGTACATCCTATCAATAAATATTGTCTATGTATGTCCCAGAGCTGGCCCTGCCTTGGGTGAGGACTTGCTGCTTAGCTGTTGTTTCCTGCTGTGTAAAGGTCTGGCGTGCCCTCTAGACATCGTTTCTGTGCGTCTTTCCTCTGGGCCCCGTCTCTTCTCCTTCCTGTCACTCGCCTGGGGCTTCGTAGCTGATGTGGACATTGAGAGTGAAAAGTTCCGCCATGTTGGTGCCATGCGCTTCCTTGTGGGCACACTTCTACGCCTGGCATCTTTACGCACCTACCAGGGCAGGCTGGCATTCCTGCCTGCTAGAGAGGACTCCAACTCAGCATCGATTTCCTCTTCTCCTGCTCCACATTCTCATTCCTTTTTTTGTTCCTCTGCTCACTGTGTATCACACATGCAGCAGCAAAACAGCAATAAGCAAGAATGCACAAGTAAAAATACATGCTGTAACTCTAATGGTGATGATTTAATACTCTCTGAAAATGTGTCAAAGTATGACAGACTACCTGACAACCTCTTGAGCCCTATTGGAGATCCGGTGCCAAAAGATTGGACCATAGAAAAAGAGCAAGACTTTGTTCTGGTTCTGGCAACCTGCCACTCTCACTTGGCAGAGGAGCTGATGGTGTCACCGGATGCTCGGCCTGATGATGGACACCTTCACCTGCTATACATAACAGCAGGAATATCACGACCAGCCTTGCTTCGACTCTTCCTGGCCATGGAAAAAGGTACACACTTGGCATTCGAGTGTCCATATTTCATGTACCGGCGTGTACGAGCATTAAGGATTGAGCCAATCACAAAGCCTGGCGTCATTACCGTAGATGGAGAGCAGGTGGAGTATGGGCCAATTCAAGCTCAAGTGCATAAGGGATATGCCAGGATCATATGTGGATGACCTCCGCCTAATACATGGATCACTTAAAGAGGCCATTCTAATTGATGGTGGAAAATGCAATTAAGCTCAAGTTGACTTTGTGTGGTTTATACATGGCCTTTTTACCCAATGGTTGAAATGTGCAACTGAATGTTCAAGTTCTGGCTGTGAATTATGGACTACGCAAGCTGGTGGGTTTGTAAACTCTAATACAAGTCAGTTTTTTAAAAACAAATGTCTGACTGATATTAGATACCCTGTCATCTAAGCTCAACTGAAGTCCACGTCATGCTAAGAACTTTGACTTAACAGAAACAAACTTTCCCATAACAATTTTGTTTAGAACAACCAAAGGTACCTTTTTCTTATTGTAATGAGAACCTCTATGATTAATCTGACATTTTCCTCCTTTTGTTTTAATGCCAGAATGCTCTAGCTACTGGGCATGTGCTGGTGGATTTGTGTGACTTAGGATGTCAAAATCACATGACAAACACATTCTAGCTGGCATGAACCCAAGCTAAGACAGTGCCTCTCATTTGGGGTTTAATCTATATTTACTTCTCTTAGATAAGTGTGAATATGGGATAGAGAGCCCTAATACAAGAGCATGAGAATGCCATTAAAACATTATTCATGGCTTGCATGGGGAGCTGAAGGTGACATTGTGTCATGTGGTACTGACAAGCTTGTTCTTCTTAGATGATAGATTAAATGGTGGTTGTAGAACTCTATGTGACAAACTATAATTCCAGTTGTTAATTGCTGGCTAGCATTTGTAGAACTTCAGCTGTTAAATGTTGACCTGAAGTCAGTGGCAGTCATCTAGCAGTTTTAAAACTCCAGTTGATTATTTCTGACCTAATGTCAGTGGTTCTGGAAATTAAGCTACAGGTTTGATAACTCCAGTTGTTTATTGTTGGCTTGATGTCAGGGGTTTTAGCCCTCAACATGAAAACATCAGACATGAAGTTAGTAGTTCAAGAAGAACAGCTAATATTTGCTGACATGACATCAGTGGCTTTAGGACTCTGGTTGATAATTGTTGATATTGTTGATCTTAGGTCAGTGGCTCAGGAACTGCTGTTAATAACTGCAGACCTGAAATTCCAGCTGTGTACTGCCCTGAAGTCTTTGTTTCTAGAACTACAGCTGATAGTCTTTGATCTCAAGTTGGTGATTTAGGAACATCTTTCGATAATTGCTGCTGTCAAGCTTGTTTTAGCCTGCCAACTGATAATTGTTGGTGATTCTAAAACTTGAACTGCTACCTCCTTATCACTATTCAGCAGGTCTAGAATCCCAGCTGACTTATGCTGATCTAAAGATAGTGCATTTTAAAAGCTGACTGTTTCTATGGGTCTAGATTTCCAGCTGATAATTTGGTGGCCTGTAATTGGAAATAATTGCTAACCTGAATTTGGTGGTTTTAGAGCTCCAGCTTGTAACAGCGGACTTGTAGTCAGTGGTTCTATGGATCTAACTGGTAATTGCTGATTTAATGGTGGTGAATTTTAGCAGATAATTTGGTGGCTTGATGTCAGTGGTTATAAACATTCAATTGATAATATCCAATGTGTTTGGTGACTGATTTGTGACTGATTTGGTAGATCTAAAGTTCCACCTGATAATTTGGTTGTCTGATAATTTTCTAAATTAGAGATTATTCCTGATAGGGGCAGTCATTGTTTTTGTGCTCTGGACATCTGATTACAAGTTCGGGGGTTTGAATCCCAGTACCACCAATATGTCACTGTTGGGTCCTTGAGCAAGACCCTTAACTCTCATCTGCTGAACTCAATTGCTAGTGGCTTTGGATAAAATGATTTAAATGTAAATGAACTTGAATTTGGTGGTTCTAGAGCTCTGAAACTATCCATCCATCCATTATCTATACCGCTTTATCTATCTGGTTCACGGGGAAGCTGGAGCCAATCTTAGCAGACTTTGGGCAAGAGGCAGGGTACACCATTCGTCAGTCCACCACAGGGCCAACACAGACAAACAGCAACCACACACACTTGCATTCATACCTATGGGCAATTTAGAGTAGCCAGCTGACCTAATCTGCATATCTTTGGACTGTGGGAGGAAACCGGAGTCCCCGGAGGAAACCTACACATGCACGGGGAGAACATGCAAACTCCACACAGAAAGGCAACCTGGGTAACCTGGGGATCAAACCCAGGATCTTCTTGCTGTGAGGCGACAGTGCTAACCACCGCACCACCGTGCCGCCGAGCTCGGAAACTAAACCATTTAATTGGAGTCTAGTTGTGATAAGCTTAGCTATGAGCACAAGTTGTTTGATACTCTATAGTTCAGGCTCTTTCCCTCAGTTCTTTCTCTTGTTTTATACTGAAGCCTTTTACAGGCCATCACAAGATTGAGGCTGTCACACCTTCTCATTCCTATTTTTTGTTTTTTAATTTAATTTTTTTTCTGCACATTTATCAAGGGGTTGTATTTTAGAAAATGTAGAAAAGCAATAATAAAGTATTCACAAACCCACTCTAATAATGGTACTGTTACATATACCATTAAGTAAAAAAACAACATGCCCTCCTATTACCAATAGTATGTATTAGATTGTATGCCATTTTTGTAATATATTATCAATGCATTAGATTCATACAGCAATTACAAAGAATTTTAAACAGGTTTTTAAGCTTTTACAAAATAAAGTATATTACAAATTTACATTGTAGGGCTCTCCTGATATTAAAATACTTTTAATCTGTGCTGTTACATTATAATAATAGCAATATCTAATATAGTATATAGTAAAAACCTATTAGTAATAGTAATAATATACTATATAATATTATGATATTAAAAGTTAGGCCAAGTGGTTTATTTAAATTTGGACTTTCTTATCTTCTTTAGATAGCACAATAGTATTGATTTTTCACACATCTGGAGCCCATAGATCAATAAAGTTGTCAGATCTAAGTATAAATGTCACATTAATGACTGCACTGCCTGAAAGATCATGAATCATAAATCTTTAGAATGGATGAGACCGTGGTGCTAGCTCTTGGACAAAAAAACCCATTCCAATCTTGTGTCTATTTTAGGTCTGACAACCTTTGCTTAGTGTTAGCTAAGAATTTCAGGTTATATTATTAAGAGAACTACATAAAATGTACTTTTCTTATTTTCCATATACAATATTCTCATTTATTGTTAGATAATTATACTATAAAAGACATATATCACAATAAAACGTATTAAAGTCTTTTTCGCCTTTGGTGGTTTTTTAAACACTTACATACTGAAAAGTTAAATGCATGCTCTATAACAATATTATACCTTCAGACCTATCAGACTTGTGAAATTATAGAATACCACATAGTTTTATCTTTTTAAAGTTAGATTTAATGTGGGAAATCCTGTTATTACCTACATTTTAGCAGCAGTAAACAGTGATACCATAACCAGGTTCTCTTTTTTCTGTCTCTTGAGAAAACAAAAAGCAAAATGAAAAAAGTACACTGGTAGGAGACACAGCCAAATGAAGCCTAAATACATAATGTTTATTAAAAGCTGCCATATTATGAAGTCAAAACATGCACAGGAAATGAAGAACACCGAATATTAGAAAAAGTGAAGAAAACACCATTCTTCGATACATATACACACAAACACCTCATATGTACCATATCATCATCATTGCACTCACAAATATCATAAGTAACCCAAAGAGCCTTCATTTTCCAAGCTTATAGCCTAATAGCCTACACCACAAACTAAATAACTTTTCTCAAATTTGTTCATTGTTTCTGAAGGTAAGCATTACTGTCCCCTAATAATTGAAGGAAGAAGAGACCTTGTATCTGGAGAATGACATGGAATCTGTTGAATCTGTAGATGCTGCTGGGAGCAGGAGGAGTCCAGTAGATGGATCCTTCGAGCACAGTGCCATGGCTTCCTTGTATGTCATTTTTGACTTTGTAATAGGGTTGATCAAATCTTTTAGCATTTTGTCATCATCTTCGATCTCTCTAGCTGTTTTTCGGTCAATCAGATCTGCATTAATGGCATTCTGTAAGCTAATTCGACCGGCTCTGTTGGGGTCTACCAGGCCACCAGTGAGAAGTTGTGCTTCCATGAACCTCCTGGCATTCTCATTTGGGATCCAGCCTTTTTGAGCTGCCTGTCCTGCTGACAGGCGCTCTTTTGTTACGGGGTCCTCCATACCTGTAAAAGCCTTTTGGGCAGCGATGAGCTTGTTCATTTGACTTGGTTCAATGAGACCACGTTCTGCTGACTTGTGAACTGAGAAGCGTTCCTTTTTGTTGATGTCCACAATCCCTCCTGTGGCTGCTTGTGCTTCAAGAAGCTTCTGAGCTGTGTCTGGGTCGATCAGTTTACGGGTCATGGCACTCCTCACAGACATGCGACTTTTTGTTGTGGTGTCAAGAACACCAGAGATTGGGAAGGTCTCATCCACATTGTTGATGGTGTTTAAGTTGGTAATGCTTGAGGATAGCGAGCTTTTACGAGTTAAAGAGCTGTAGCTGTCTACCACAGAGGTTGAGGTTGATGTGGGTTTTACTGGCACAGTGACTGAACTCATATTCTTTTCTCCTGCAACCTTCAGAGCAAATTCTGAGATGAGAATTTTGCCCTCCTTATACTGCTGAAGATC
This sequence comes from Parauchenoglanis ngamensis, assembly GCA_030014255.1. NCBI lineage: Eukaryota > Metazoa > Chordata > Actinopteri > Siluriformes > Auchenoglanididae > Parauchenoglanis > Parauchenoglanis ngamensis. The sequence continues at coordinate 1,414,920 of JAQMYM010000021.1, forward strand.
ATACTGGGTCAATCTTCCTTCTGTTAGTGCCTCTTGGATGGAATATGTCTTCCCACTCCTGCGATCCTGTAGAATAGTGGTCTCACCATTAGGCCCAGTACTTGTGATTTCCTCCCAACTGCATTCAAGTGTCTGCAGGTGGATATACTGGCTCCGGTCAATAAGGCCTTGCACATATGCATCGTAGGCCGACATGTCTTTCCCAGTTTCTGGATCCAGGATAGTGACTTTGGTAGATTTCGTTGTTTCTCTTGTTTGTGTCTCAGAATGATCCTCCTTTTTCAAGGACTCCTGCAGTTCAATGATGATCGTTTCCCTTTGTTGTATTCTTTCTTTCTCAGCAAGGATGCTCATTTCTAGACTCTGTATCTCAGCTTCTAGCTTTAGGAACTTTTGTTTGTATGTTTGAGTCCTCTCGCTTAGTACTATGGTCTCATGCTGGAATTTTATAGTGATCTCCTGCCTTTCAGTTTCCAATCTCCTCAACTCCCGAAGAAGCTCATCCCTCTCTTTCAGCAGTGCATTCATATTTGATGTAAGTGTGGTTTCCTCTTTGGAGTAACTTGTCACAGAGGTTTGAATACGGGTCACCTTAAGGCTGACTCGTTGGAGTTCTTCTTCTTGAGTCCGCATGGCACTTCTGAGTTGTGTTAATTGGGCTCTCAGGCGATTTCTCTCAAGCTCTACAGTTTGGTCTTTCTCAAGCCTGATTACCTCCTTATAGACTATCTTCTCCACAGATTTCTCCTTGGTAAGGACATCTGTTCTGAGCTTTAGGTTTCGAATGTCTCTTTCCATGGCAATGACCTTGGTGTTCTCTTCTTCAATCTGAATACGAAGATCATTAATTAGCTTGTCCATTTTGGCATCTCTTTCTATTTTTATGACCTCCTCAATGATGACCTTCTCCTCAGGGGGTGGAGCATTCTGAAATACAAGAATTTGGGACCTGATTTGCCTAAGTTCTGTCTCGACGAGAATCTTCTTTTGCCGAATGTCTGTTTCAGTCACACTCTTTTCCTTCTCCAAAACAATGGCTCTCCATTTCTTCACTTCAGCTTCCAGTTCCCAACGAGACTTGCTTTCCTGATCAAGCCTCATTTTTAACCGTTTGTGATCAATAATCTGGTTCGGGTCCTTCTGAAGGATCACAACTTCTTGATATATAATTTTTTCTTCGTTTTTCTGTTTCTCCAGGACAATGTACTTCTGGCGAAGATCAAAAATGTTTTCTTCTACAATGCGACAAAGCTGATGTTCTTCATGTACCTCTTTTCTCAATCGTTCAGCCTCTTTCTCCAGAAGAGGATCATTCTCATATCTGATGAATTCCCTTGTAACAACTTGTAACTCAACCTTGGACTTCTCTACCTTCAACTCATCTCTCTGTGTGCGTAGAACGGTCAGCTTATCCAGCTTAGCTTGGTAAGTAGCTTGCAGGTGAGTCAGGCTTGCATTCAGCCTTGTTATCTCATGTATAATTTCTGGACTCCTCTCTTCTTTTATAATTTCCTGTACAATTTCTTTTACTTCCACCCTGGGTTTCTGAGAATGCATGGTCTTAAGGTCCACCATCACCACAGTTATCTTATTGTCTATTTCAGTACGCTTTGTCACCCATTCCTGAATCTCTTTTCTCAATCGTCTTATTTCTGCCTCAGTGTCAGGGTCAATCCTATAGACTTCACTGACGCTTTCCCTGACTTCAATCCTTTGTTTAACTGTCTCTACTTTGCTATAATGAACTTGAAGTGTAGTAATCTCTTTTCTCAAGATACTTATCTCTTGGCTTATTTCCTCCAGGCTTGTACGAAGAATCTTGGACTCTTTTATGAGCTCAAGGTCTTGTTCTACCTTCTTTACCTCCTTTATGACTATCTGAGGTTGGATAGTGGGAATCATTATTTCCAGTGCATTGATCTGGCTTCTTAACTGAAAGATTTCCTCACTTAAAGTTTTGGATCTGAGGCCTATAGCAGAGATTTCCTCCTTGAACATAATAACAGCTTTGAGCATTTCAGGATCTTTCTGCACTTTTATAACCTCCTTCTTTAGCACTCTTTCTTTGATTATTGGTGCCTTTCTCTCCAAGATAGTGATTTCCGTGGTCATCTGCATCCTTTCACTTTCCCGTATTCTCATTTCCTCTCTTATCTTTCGCATCTCTTCGTGGATAAATATAGCCTCCTTTTCTAGTTGAGGATCCCTTGCACACTCAGTCGTCACCTTGGACAGCAGCTTTGGCTTGATGTTGAATGTTTCATGCTCCACAGTAATGATTTTCTTATTGATGATTTCAATCTCTGTGTGAGTTACAGAGTGTTTTAAGATCTCTTCATCAATCCTTTTCTTTATTATTTCTAGGTCAGCCTCCAGCTGGGGATTACGGTAGTAATGCACAGTCTCTTTCTCTTCCACTCGCTCCACTCCACGCCGGTTTCTGAGTGACAACAGCCTAATTCTGAATGAATCCAGTTCATTTTCAGCATGAGTACGTCGGGAGATCTCATCTTTCAGCTCCTTCCTTAGGTTCTCCACCTCTTCTATTTCTCTCTGCTGGTACACCACTACCTGGCTCACAATTACGTCATTCTGTAAAATGGGTCAACACAAGGAGAAAAAGCCCATTTATGGTGTGTATAAAGTATTAACATGCAATTTTTACTTTTTTGAAAACTAATCTGGAGACATAGGAAACAGGCTCGAATTTAACTTACAAGCTTTTTTACACAGGCAGTTGTAGATAAATCTGGGTGCACAGGAGAAGCAGGTGTGTGTCTGGGCTATTTGTTTTTTTTAATTTATATATAAGTAGGTTTAGTGATCAGAAAAACCCCTACCCCTTATTGATTTTCAAATGTTTTAACTTTTATTATGCTAAAACTTAACATTCTTCACAGTGGTTCAAAATCCCACCACCTGCTGCACTACACTCATCGACCAAGGAGTAACCTGATTAATGAAAAAAAGTATGTTTTATTCTAGTGTCGATGAATGACATTTTCAGACTCAGGAATAGATATGTGAAAACACTTATGAAACTGAGCAACATGCAGCACAGAATTGTTGTAACAGTCACTTTGTGGTTAAGCATATCAAGAGAAAATAAAGGTGCACACGAGACTGGAATAATATTTTTTGCATGCATTGCAAGTCCAGAAGACCACATTGCATAACTTTGCTGATAATTTGCTGACTTTTTGCAGTGACAAAAACGATCATGCATATATCATGCATATGAACATATATTTGATTGGTTACAAAATATATATATATTTTTTTTGTGTATATATAAGTGCAATTAAATAGCTATCTTGCCAGACATTATCACATTAAGTTAGTGATTCCTCTCAGTCTCGTCAATTAGGTTTCCTGGCAACCAAAACATGGAAATGGAATTTTTTTACTTGCGTGGTGGGCATGGATTTATTTATCCACTCCTAAGTGATGATATTATATTAACACCTGTTATACCTCACCTTGTTAATGATGTTCTTGGCCAGTCCCATTTGGTCAAAAAGTTGGATGTTCTCTGCCAACAATTCATGATATCGTTTCAGAACACTTCTTTCCTAGAAAGTAAAAAAAACTTATCCTTGATGGCAATGTTCATCATGATATGAAGCAAAATGGATTATGAAAACTTCATTTTGTATTAGATGACATACCTTATTCTGGATAGCTTCAGCAAAAGTGAGAGAGTGCCATTTTTTCATATCAGTCTCATCATTGACTATAGTGTTGCGGTATCTATAGGTAATGGCCTCATATTCCTTAAAAGTACAATGGAAATGAGATTAAGTGCAGACTAGAATGCTTTGCAGGTATATCTCAGTGGTTACAAATAGAGAAAATTGCATGTAGGAAATAAAAATACTTACTTTAAGGATGGTCTGCAGCTCATGAGAGAGGGACAAAATTCGGGTAATATCATCAGATTTTCTCTTCAGTTCATCAACGGCCCACTGCAATTAGATTCGATTAAAATTTCCTTAGGACATAGACCTCTGCAACGATCTTAAAATTTCCGCCAGTATATTTTATAACATTTCAGCACAATGTATTTCTTCAAATTAACCCAAGGAACAACTCTCAAATATCAAATATTCTCCTCATATATCCAGTTCACATTTGGCAGTTAATTCCACCTAGCACCATTCGATATTTTCACCAGACTGACCTTCTGTGAGTTCTGCTTGGCAGTGAGTTCAGTCATGGTGTCTTCAGAAAGTATCTTGTTGTTGGGCAGGTCTTTCAGGAAGGCGTTGAGGGAGCGGACAGAACTCTTAAAACTGTGGTACTTGCCAGTCACCTCCTGCATCAGTACCAATCTGCAATCACATATCAATGGATCGATTGCTTAGGACAAAAACCAAAAGTAATAATGATTAGACCAAATATTTAATGTCTAATCTTCCATACAACATGCTTTTTAACCTGTAAATACATGCTTCAGGTTTCTAGAGGCCTCCCTGCCTCCCTAACATTTATTAGTCAAACTACTACTACTAGTAATAATAATAATAATAAATTAACCACATTTATGGATTAAAAAAAATACTGCATTTTAATGGCCTAAGGTATTGTGACATTTGGTAAGTGGATGAAGCAGGATGCATGTGGGCAAAATAGGTGTGGTGTTTATTATGAACAATCTGTGAATCATTGTCATAATCCATCGCAGGCAGCCTCAGAAATGCACGACTACAATCGATGAGACTTCGAAGTGAAACTAGAACACAACAGGGAATATAAAGACAAACTAATCAAGGACTTAACACAGAACACCTGGGCACTGTTGGGAATTACACCAATAAGAGGACAGAGGCAAAGACAAGACTTGAATCAAAATAATGGCGCATGTCAATGTACACAGAAACACATGGAGGGAAATCAAATCATAACATGCAGATGATGCTCCTCACATTGGGAAATGTACTGAGCAGCAAGAGGAGGAATGTACAGGTATATAGGACTGAAGACAAGATGTCTCCTAAAGGTCCAACCAGTGGTTTGGAGATTATTTATTATTTGGACACAAATTATAACAAGTTCACAACAGAAGTGAGGATTAAGTTTAATTGTCTTAGAACATCTTATAATAAATAACTACAAAACATTACAAAAACCTTCAAACAGTCTGATGTTATTTTGGGGGGTGGGTGGGGTCTCTTACCTCTGCTGTAGCTGGTTGTTGATGTTAGCATAGCGGTTCCTGAGGTTTCTAACCTCAGTTTCCTGTCGGTTAATGTCAGGGCAGTACTCTTGGAAACTCTTCTGCAGATGACCACACAGTTGCTCTGTAAGCTCCAGGTCCTTGTTCAGTTTCTGGATGGCTTCCTCCTTGGCTGCAACATCACTGTCAATGTCCTAAAGGATAAAGAATCATTGCCTTATACAAAACCTTATAGAAACAGAACTGGTTTCTTCTACAGGCTAGGCAGCACTTCTAGTCACATTTCAGAGATGTGAGTCATTACACTGTTGCTCATGTTAGTCCTGTTACAAGCAACTGGTTGAACAGTCCAAACATTGCAGTGTATCAGAAAAAAAAATCTAGTTCTAAAACCAAATGTCAGGAGAGAATAGCTAAGTATTAATTTCATGATTATATTTCTGTTAGTCAAAAACTAGAAAGAAGAACTATCCATCCATCCATCCATTATCTATAGCGCTTTATCCGTCTGGGTTGCGGGGAAGCTGGAGCCAATCCCAGCATCT